>JAUCBJ010005395.1:0-61604 GCA_032718475.1 Nemertoderma westbladi
CAGTGGTGGGACTTGTGCCGGTTATCGTTGTCGTGCTGTTGCTACATGTTGGCGTAAACACTGAGACAGCGGTACATCGGCGCTGAGAAACCCACTGTCCGGGGGCAAAAGCCTAGTAGGCAGCGACGCCCGCTTGCCTAAATATTAACTCATACTGATATTAATAAACTCAGATAGCAGAAATGACGGAATTGATAGAAGATGACCTTGGTATTAGAGAGCGATATACTCTACCTTTACAAGCGTTTGTGGATAGCTTGATACGCGGTGAAGCCGATATGACTATTACGGAGGACGATGGTCGTTATATCGAACCGCCGATGTCCCAAGAGCAACTTACGCGTAAATTGGACTATCGAAAATTAACCGCTCGCTATACGCATCGTAATGGTACGTATATGGACTTCTTAACTACCGGCCATCCTATCGATTTACATGATACGGACGATGTAGACACCGAAAGGGAAATGGTTCTATTTAAATATCATACCCAGCGGCGTCGTAACGATAAACCGAGAATAGATCACGAAAATTCTATTCGTAACAGACTGGGAAGACGAACCAATATGTCTAGAATCTGAGGAGATTCAGCCTATCGCGCTCGGAACAGCGACAACGATTACATCCTAGAATGGTATCAAGGTCCACAGTGTCTCACTGCGTACGATTATCGCCATGCCAACTATGTTTCTCGACAACGTTATCGGTTATGCGCATCGAGAGACCATGTTACGCCCAGGGACACAAACGTCCGCTGTTCCTATTTCCACGAACAACCGGCGATGGAAATTTATTGCGCGTATTGCAGATTTAATAATTTGCACATTTTTGCGGTTTGCCCTCAATTTATGACTCAATGTCACCATTGTCAACTAAAAGGACACGCCAGCTTTGATTGTCCCTTTAACCATGATTTAGAGAGCGTAGATGAAATGATTGTACTACGTTATATCAGAGCTTGGGAAGCGAACGCTGATTTACATTGTGATTCACGCCATCGCTATTATCCTGGACGCGCTTACGAAGGAGTTTATGCGTTCCATCCTTATTTGTTTGCCTCCGTCGAGCAGAAATCGCGCCTATCAAGTTATGAACTATTGAAACGCGTTGGAGAATGTATTTCAACCAAATATGTACGCAAATTCCTCAGGAGCATTAATCCGAGTGACATCAATTCGTATAACTTAATAAACTTTATCCGTCAAGATCCGGCCTATGGAGACTTATTTGTCAACTCACACCCCGAGTTACAAGAAGTATATAGACGGCCTTACGAGTACAGAGCCCGCGAACGCGAGTTGGAAAGAACCATTAAACCAAGGAAGTTTCTAACTGCCTATGGTCCACCCACGGCCCTCGTTCAGACCACTCGTAAAGGACCCGTAAGAGCGGCTGTCTTGAAACGAGCTCTCAAAGCCGTTAGACCCCTCTCCCCGGACGTTGATGTCAATCAACCCGGTACTTCGACCGGCGGATATACCGATCGCAATCCCATACCTTCTGATGCAATCATATTGCACCCTTCACCCAGGAGTTATAGCCCTCCTCGTAAAGTGGCTCGCCCCAAAGAGAAAAGGACTCTTGCTAGCTTTAAAAAACTGCGTAAACGCCGTCCGCGCAAGAAAGACTAACTGTTTAGAGTATTTTTATATTTTAGAAACTGTGATTTTGTATATTTTATAGACTTAAATCCCATTTTCTGGGAGCGGTGTAAAAGCTTTTGTGGGATAACTGATACGTTTGCCTTTGCTGGCCAGTTCCCCCCCAGTCGCTAGAATACTCTCAAAGGGATTTATAACTAAAATAGTGCAAGCTACCAGCTTATTGGCTGATGTGCTGTACGGAGATATCTGGGCTCAGTTTAATCGGCCAACTAGCTTAGAGAGGTTGCCTTAGCCTTGCTGTTCGTGTCGGCCAATAGAATTTGCGTAGGCGTTGATTTCGACCTATCCCAGCGCTACTGAACTGAATTTCCTATCTCACTGCTCATCCTCTGTGTTGAACGGGGCTTCGTGGAATAAGAGTTTTGGTATACTCGTATAGTGGTAGTAGTCATATGATTTTATATGATTCTGTTGTTGTGTTCCCATTTTTTCGCCATAACACCGGCTTTTTGGGAAGAACTCTAGTAAAACTGCTTAAATTATCGAAAGTATAAACTGTTACCCTACCGATCAATCTAATCAATCAACCTACCTATTAATCATATTGTTTGTACTGTTATTTACCGTCAGTTATTAATTGTACATATTTGTTGATGGAAATATTGCTCTTTGGATAATACGGATAAATCACCCAAATTCCCAATTTTCTTGATACACTACAGGTTAGAGAGACCGGCTATACATAACAATTGCGATTTATATTAATGTGGTGTGTATTGAATCCAATGTTATTTAGCAGACCCTACGTGAGTCAATTGCTGCTCTCTTTATGTGTGATCAAATATACTGACGGTCGGCAGAATAGTGTGTATGATTGTGATTGGTAACAAAGTATTTCCTAAAGAATACGCTTTATACTTCAATCATAAGCAGTATCGTTGCGTTTTAGTATAAGTCTTAGTTCTGTTTAAATAGATAAAGCGCCACGTCCTAAAGGAACTGTTAATATTTCCCGAAAGCCAATAATATCTGTCAGAGATTAATTATTAACGATCTATCGAATAATACAGTAGGTATACACTGCAACCTTACACTGCAATAATAAAATTTAAGCATCCGAATTCAGTCTCCCGGGTGTAGATCCATCGGGTGAATGATCGCGCATGGGCTGACTTCGGCTAATGTTTTGTGTATTAGCATAAATTGTTGTCGTATGCTAAAGGTGTTTTAATTAACTAAAAGACATATAAATTTTGGCAGGTTAAACTGCTAAAGGTCTTCAAAAGCGCGAACAAACTCTGTGACTACTACACAGCATACAGGCTGTTTCTTTAAATAGTGGCAGAGTCGTCTACGCAGTTCCCCAGTTTACCGCTCGAGAGCGAAATATTTGAAAGTGAACATCTTCAATAACTTTGTTTATTTACAATTCATTTAGACTGAAACTTGGTGACTACTATGGCATAGGCTTAAATAGTGGCAGAGACAGTTCCCCTGTTTACCGCTGGAGAGCGAAATGTCTGAAAGTGAACATTTTCTCGAAATTTTGTTATTTGCAATCCGCTGAAGTTGAAACTTGACAGTTACAGTATCTCATATTCCGGGTAAATCTTTTCGACCTACGCGTAGGCCTACGCGTAGTTCGCAACATTGGGTCATATATCACCAGTTTCAGAGTTTTAACAATAACTACGCGTAGGTGCTACGCGTAGCTACGCGTAGGTCCTACGCGATCTACGCGTAGGTCCTACGCGACCTACGCATAGGTGCTACCCATAACTATGCCTATACGTCGTTTATCATTAGTAGGCTTACGTATTCCAAGCGAGTCAGTACTAAAATAAGACACAATTCGGTATGTTCAATAAACAACCCACAACCATCAAATGCTTTCAACAGTAATGCATCCTATACCTGTATACTCTATATAGAGGAATACGCGAAGACTACATATTCTTCACTTCATGCGTTGCGGGCGGTAAAATGTGTTAATAATTAATGGTTAGAGTTCAAAAATAGTTTACAAAGGAAATAGGCCGATGGTTCTTATCGATTCTCTATGCTTCTTATTGCCTTTGTTCACGATAGGGCAACTAGGATATACTGTATTTAATATGTTAACCCCTTGACAAGGGAAGGGGGAGACTAAATTGTCTACCATGATTGGTTGCACTTGTTATTTGACCAAACAATTTGATTATATGCAGTACTTATCAGCTTTCGCTTAACCTCTTCACCGGTAGACTGGTCGCTTTATTTACTGCTGTTCAATATTTAAATAATCCAATGGAAACAAAGATACTTGAATCATGAGACGTGAATTTTAAGTTTACTTTTTATTCATCCTGTGTTTGTTTGTGAAAGAGCCGAATATTATTTATTACCAGTGAGCTGTATGTCGAGATATGAGTTTCCGATTCTGTTATTACATTTGTCTGATAATCAGATACCTGAAATATACCGATACTTGCCTAACAACTCAACCCTACCGGACCTGAAATGAAAAATCATTGTTATCAGGACTGCTACGCGTAGCTACGCGTAGCTACGTGTAGCACCTACGCGTAGTTTCAAAATACCTACGCGTAGTTCCAAAATAACTACGCGTAGTTTTAAAACACCTACGCGTAGTTGTTAAATAGGCAGTAAGTCTGGCCCTACCGGTAAATGACAGGAATGGAAGTTACAAACTACGCGTAGGTCGAAAAGATTTACCCCTAGAAAGCTGTGTGGTTGCTACCAGTACAAAAATCAAGGTAACGGTACTGCCAGACCACAGACTGCAACTGCAGTAACAACTGAACAAAGTCTGACAGTGAAGAGTACCGGTACTGCGGTACTACCGTAGCCGCCTGGACGTAGGCTAAATTACTGCTGTGAATTTCATTTTAATTTACATCCAAAGACGCGGCGTCGTCACAGTCAGATGCCAGGTGGCCTATCCTCGATTGTTGACTGGCTGATATTCCTGTGGAACACCATCTGATCATCCACTTCACATAACACTGATCAGCTTATCTTATTCAGTTATTACAGTATTAGTATTACTGTATTACACCGCACTACTGTACCGGTGCAGAGTACAGTCAGACACGGCACTGGCGTAGCAACCGATACTTCCGACAGTCCGATGTTAACCGTGTTTAAAGTTTCCGTAAGCCGGTGCCCGTGGGTTACCCCGATATGGGGAACATTATCCCGACCGGGCTGCTATCGAGTCAGCGGAACCCTTCTAGTGCGGGATGCGCATGCGCACACAACATGTAGAAATGGACCTACCGGCACACCGGTACCGCAACCACGGAATAATGTATCGGCCTACCGTGGACCGAGCGTAACTGTAACTAAGATAACTAAACGGTGGGGTGGGGCAGCCACTTTCATGGGTACCTACAAATCCACCACGCAAACTCGTAAAGGCATAGAATCCTTTACTAGAATGATGACTAAATATCTTCTTATCTTGATTATCCCGTTCGCCCTCATTAATCTCTATATTTACATCAACATAGGTCCGGCGGACTTAGCCGAGATCCCTGAGGGTTACGAGCCTCATTACTGGGAGTATTGCCGACATCCATGGCAGCGATTTATCGCGAGATATTGTCTACCTTCGCCGCAGCAGACCTACGAGATAACCTTACACGAGCTCTACAAACAGCAGGAGCAGCGCAAGAGTAAAATGATGAAACAGGCGGTGAACCGCCTGATGGATGAGGAAGGGAACCGACAGTATAAGTACGACGATTACGAGAAACCGGAGAAACTCAAGGAATTGTACGAAATAATGGGTATTACAGAGCCCGAACGCGCTGTTAAACCCTTCTAGTGTATCGTAGTTAGTACCGGTACAGTAGTAGTGCTGGTTTATTTAATAGCTACCGATGTTTTTAGAGATGTCACATTGTTTAATTCCTTTCATTTATCAGATTGTATTGTTTGTTATATCTAAATGAGGTAGAATTTGTAACCAATATTTTTGTTTGTTTCTCTTTGTAACACCCACAACAACCACTACCCTTGCTTCTGTGTTGCCATACAGCTGCACTGATAGCGCAAACCAAGATTTCAGTAGATTCCTCGAAACTAAATCTATTTATCCTGAGGTATACACGACACGTTCAATTTAATGCGAGCCATTGATATTATTTATTTTGGTTGATTTTAATTATATATTGAGATTATTATTTTTTATTATAATACATCCATATAAAACAAACCCGATCACGGGTGCGGTGCGCGTGAGGAGCATAATGTTGAATTAAATAAACAAGCTGAAAACAGGTAATAACACACAAAAAGTAATTATTTAGAGATCCAATAACACCAAAATAAACCTGTTTGGAAAAAGTCCCGACTTAAAAACACCTGTAAGAACACTTACTAGCACCGATATAATGTACATTGTGTACAAGTATTATTATTTCATTTATATAACATAGTTATTGATATAATATAACATACATATACCGGTAGTAATAGATATAATATGTAACAATAAAGAACGTTAAATGTTTTCAGTGGGATAGTAGCAGAGGATTAAACACTGATCAGCGCAATCAGGCGCACATATCCGACCATCATCCGTGTCTATGCATCTCTTCTGCACTGCTTCGCACTCACTTCGGCAATTATCGCACTGTAATAAAATAGGTAATGACCTGAATCCGTACCAGTGGGGGCAATTTTTTTGTCGATTTTCCCTATGCCCGTGGTGAAACACTTATGCTTTTAATTACCATTCTGGCTATTTATCTATGCCTGTGGCGAAAGACTTATACTTTAGACTTAGACTTATAAGTCAATGAATTGAGAGCTCAATCAGTAACACTGGTACACCATCATTATGGTTCCTGATAAAATGTTCTCTATAGTTCCTATAGTCTCTATAATACCTCCCTGTTAGATTAAATCGGAATAACATTAACTAAAGAAAATAGAGCTGAGACTGGATAAATATGGCAATTGTATAATTAACAATTTATTATTTTTTAGCTTAGGATGAGAAGGTAACTAGCTCTGAAAATATTATTACTATTGTCTTCTTCCTACTGTAGGTAGTAGTACCAAGTAAAAATTCAAATATAATAATTAATATAAATTCCTACCGTTGGTGGTGGGAGGAGTATTTCAGTCGCCGGGGGTAGTGTCTTCACAAGGATTTCAGTCGCCGGGGGTAGTGTCACGGTTTCAGTCGCCGGGGGTAGTGTCGCCGGGGGTAGTGTCTTCACAGGGATTCTCTTGGCATCACTAAGAGCAACAACCATCGCAACCAAAGTAAACATCGCCATATATTTATTGTACATCGTGACAATTTTCTGCCAAGTACGTGTAATACGGTTTATGGTTAATATGCCTACAACTCAGAAAGTTCGTGAAAAACCATGTAGGCCCCTAAACACTCCATGAGACACTGTCTGTAACCACCTCGCAAGATCGAGCACACACTTCAAAATATCGTGTAAACAATTCGAAAGTCAATGTAAACAATTCGAATAACCATGTAAACACTTTGAAAGACCGTATAAACACTTAGTTAGTTGATTTCAGCCAATTCACGATTTAGTGATTTGCATCAAGACACATCGCCGCTGAGTGGGCTACGTGCCGCTGGGACCATTTCAGCCGGTACTTTCCCGTCACTTATCGTTATTTAATAAATTTATCAATTTCCACCGGACACTACCCTAAATACCTTATAGAAGCCGAAATAATTCTGAGATTTAAAGGGGGAGACCCACTGGATCACGGCAACTACCGGTCAATATCACTATTACCTCTTTTCACAAATATATTTGAACATATAATTTTCTCCCAAATGGAATCATATCTCCATCGTTATTCATTTCTAACAAAGTCACAATTCGGATTTAGGAATAAAAATTTCCACATCATCTGCCATTTTATTTGTAACAGAAAAAAATAGAACTATACTTGTCTCTAAGCAATCACGCAAATATGTAATTTATATTGAATTAAAAAAAGCCTTCGATACCCTGAATCACTCCAACCTTCTCAAAAAATTTGACTCATACGGAATCCGCGATGCCCATAAATTATTTATTAGTTTTTTTTTTATCAGAACGGACTCAAAAAGTTCCACTTTTCAATTTATATAAAATCCCCGTTTCTTGCCGGTATTCTGTGGTTCTCCCCAAGGATCGGTTCTGCCTCAGCTCCTTTTTTTGCTATACATCAATGATTTGCCCGACGCTTTAAATCTATTATCAACACTTTTTGCACAAAATTAGCGGAAATTTCACATCAATTTTATACTGAACAAAACATCTAAATCTGCGGGACTCTTCCATAAACTGTGACATATTTTTCCCCTTCATATATTACGCGTTTTATATTTTTCACAGATACATCCGTATGTAAATTATGGAATTTTAGCCTGGGGGTTAACAACACATCAATAAAATATCCACATAGGATTAAAATTAACAACATTTTACGTTGAATGACTTTTAGTCATTACCGATATTCCGCAACTCCTTTACATAACCATTTGTATTTTGGAATGGACTGGACTTCCTGTGGACATTATCAGCTCGAAATCAAAACGTAGGCCTATTTTAAAACGTCGATTAAGATCCTACATTTTTGACCACTTTTAATAAGAAACTTATATTCTAATAAATTTTTTTTAAACTAAATACCAAATTTATTAGAGGATTTTTCTTTCTCCAGCTGTTTCTCTTTAACGGCTTTTTAATTTTAAGCTAAATTTTCTGGCAACAATTTTTTAAACAGCGTTTTAGAACCGATACTTGCGGAAAGCGCGTTATAAGTGCTGATTGATCTATTATTATTATTTTATTTAAGTTCAAATTTTGGATGGATTATACAGCGCAGCTAACGTTTTTACCTAAAATTGGCGGGCGTTCAAGGACAGTGTTATACTGTGGTACACCTTCCTGCAACCGCATCATCAGACATGACAGTTATTCGCGAGTTACTAGACATTCTATTAAAGAAGCCGATGAGGTGATTGATAAACAACTGTTACAGATAATGTCTGTCTACTAAATCTACGCAATGTGAACATGAGCGGCGCGTTACGAGCCAAATATTTAGTTGGGAATTTAAACTACGGGAAATAGCAGCACGTTTAGAAAGAAGATAGTCGTGGGATTCGCAGTTGGCGTGGTAGTGCGTAGCAGTGCCTTAAATAACAAATAAATTAATTAATTAACACTAAAACATATGGCGGTACGTTTAATTGGCCAATTATTTGCGCAGATTGTAGTTAAAGTTTCCTTGACTTTGCACTCACCTTCATTGCAATAATAGTTGCCAATCACTTTTGAAATGGTTTCTAGTACTTTTCAACTGACTGTTAATTAAACACACTGCGGGCTGCCCCGTCGATAATGGTGGTAAACGTGTTGGCAGATCAATTAATTGCGGATTCTAATGGTTGAGAACCACTGTTCCAGATTTTGTATGACTAATTAAATTTTAATAGTCTGGTAACTAGTCGATGTCAAGCACGATTGAATTATAACACGTTTCCACATCAAACAATTGTGGCTCGCCCCACAAATGTAGTAGAAATAGCGAATAGAAAGTCGGAGTAAAATTCCATTAAAATGTTAAATCTGCAATGATTATATATATTAATATGATGGTTTTTGATCGGAAATGTAAAAAATGAGGAAGCACGTCACCGGGGGTTGAACCAGCGCTATACGTACGTTTCGGCCTATCAGGCCTTATCAGTCGCGCTAACCAGTTATAAGCACGTTTCGGCCTATCAGGCCTCATCAGTAGCGCTAACCAGTTCAGCAACTTGCCCCTGTCACTTACTCTCCTATCTCATCCACTTCTTCCAATATATTTAATTACATCTGCAATAACGACACCTATTTATTACTTTTTAAAACAATTTGAAATTTTTTAAAAACTTTTTATCATTAAGATATATTAATAAAATATTATATATAATAATTAATTAAATTCCGGATGAATTACACTATAAACTGCAAGACGAAATACCGAAAAATAAATAAAATAAAATACCAATTTAATAATTGACCACCACAATACCAATAATATTAAAGATAATACAAAGAAACAAAGACACAAAACGACACCACGGGGAGGAGACACCTCTGGGTACAAACACCATTATACCACTTGTACAGTACACAACAGGGCAAAACACTGTTATACCACTGGGTGCAAACGACAAACACCGTATACCGCAGGGCAAAACATACCAATGGTGCAACGCAGGGTAGATAGCATTTGGTACAAACACCGTTATACCACTGTGTACAAACCTTTATACCACTGGGTACAAACACCGTTATACCACTGGTTACGAACCGTTATACCACTGGGCACAAACACTGTTATACCACTGGTTCGCTATAGGGTAAAATACCGTTATACCAATGGTGGTACACCGCAGAGTAAAACACCGCTATATCACTGGGTACAAAACAAACACTGTTATACCACTGATTCGCCACAAGGTAACCCGTTATACCACAAGGTAAAAAACTGTTATACCACAGGGTAAAACACAAGTATAGCACTTGGTACAAACACAGTTATACCACTGGGTACAACTACAAACACCGTTATACCACTGGTTACAAACCGTTATACCACTGGTTACAAACCGTTATACCACTGGGTACAAAAACCGTTATATCACTGGGTACAAACAACGTTATACCACTGGGTACAAACCGTTATACCACTGGGTACAAACACAGTTATACCACTGGGTACAAACCGTTATACCACTGGGTACAAACACAGTTATACCACTGGGTACAAACCGTTATACCACTGGGTACAAACCGTTATACCACTGGGTACAAACCGTTATACCACTGGGTACAAACACCGTTATACCACTGCGTACAAACACCGTTATAACACTGGGTACAAACACCGTTATATCACTGGGTACAAACACCGTTATACCACTGGGTACAAACAACGTTATACCACTGCGTACAAACACCGTTATAACACTGGGTACAAACACAGTTATACCACTGGGTACAAACCGTTATACCACTGGGTACAAACCGTTATACCACTGGGTACAAACCGTTATACCACTGGGTACAAACCGTTATATCACTGGGTACAAACCGTTATACCACTGGGTACAAACTGTTATACCACTGGGTACAAACATCGTTATACCACTGCGTACAAACCGTTATACCACTGGGTACAAACCGTTATACCACTGGGTACAAACCGTTATACCACTGGGTACAAACATCGTTATACCACTGGGTACAAACCGTTATATCACTGGGTACAAACACCGTTATACCACTGGGTACAAACAACGTTATACCACTGGGTACAAACACAGTTATACCACTGGGTACAAACCGTTATACCACTGGGTACAAACACAGTTATACCACTGGGTACAAACCGTTATACCACTGGGTACAAACACCGTTATACCACTGGGTACAAACCGTTATACCACTGGGTACAAACACCGTTATACCACTGGGTACAAACCGTTATACCACTGGGTACAAACACAGTTATACCACTGGGTACAAACACCGTTATACCACTGGGTACAAACACAGTTATACCACTGGGTACAAACCGTTATACCACTGGGTACAAACACCGTTATACCACTGGGTACAAACCGTTATACCACTGGGTACAAACACAGTTATACCACTGGGTACAAACACCGTTATACAAACTGGGTACAAACACCGTTATACCACTGGGTACAAACACAGTTATACCACTGGGCACAAACACAGTTATACCACTGGGCACAAACACCGTTATACAACTGGTTCGCTATAGGGTAAAATACCGTTATACCAATGGTGGTACACCGCAGAGTAAAACACCGTTATACCACTGGTACACCGCAGGATAAAACACCGCTATACCACTGGTAGACCACTGGGTACAAACACCGTTATTCGCTACAGGGTAAAACACCGCTTACCACTGGTACAAAAACACGCATCACGCATCTATTAACCACCAGCTGTAGTTGTTACAGAAGTAAAGTTATTGATCGCTGAAGTTAAATTAGAGGCCGATAAGTTGATTAGGGGTGTGACGATAGACTCCATAACAACGGAATGCAGTGAGGAACCGGTTGGAGGCGATGGTTCGATGATATCGTCTGGTAGGTCGCCAGCGAGCGAAGGGAAGAGTCGCTTAAGCGCGTCCCAGGTCCCCAAAACCGCTCCAACTACACCAATAACTATAAGTACAACGTCCAGATACCACTGTTTGGAGGTCAACGACCTAGAACAATAATAGGAAATAAAAATAAGTTTAGTTTAGTTGGTTAAGTTAAGTCGTTTAGTTTCGAGTAGGAAGTCTGTGGAAATAAAGAATCGAGAATCAAAATAAGTGTCAAATTTAGTATGTATTTCTCAAATTTAGTTTTCAAGTTATAACAATTTCCATTTAGGGAGACCTTTTGAAATAATTTCGCCTGACAGTTATGTTGCCCCGTCTTTGATCTATTATATAAAAAACTTTCATGTAAATAGATTCAAAACTGTAAAAGCCTTAAGGTTTTAAGCGCAACCAAGTATTTTTATTGTTAACTAGTATTAACTAATATTTAAAAAAAAGTAAAGTTTTCTGACCTGTCATGTAGAATAGCATCTCAGTTACTTATATTTCAAATTTTAGCCAAAACCAAACCATTTTGAAACGCTGAGGAGTGATAAATCGACGAGTTGTCCGATAAAGGCGTACCCCCACCCCCCCCCCCCCCCCCCCCCCCTTAAGAGCTAATTATTTATTATTAGTTGGAGCACTAATTGTGAGGATAAGCTATTATTACGATCACTGAACGTCAAACTATTAATATGAATTAATCAGGTGATTCCCATTACAATAAACATACCCTTTAAATAGCATCATGTGAAACAGGCCAGGCAGTATAAAGGCGAGAAGTGTGCAGCAAGTAGAACCAACAAGGGCCATGAGTGTAGAGAAACTGGGAATAGCGAGAATAATGGCCCCACTGGTGAGGACCAGACAAAATCGTAGTATATTCTAGAATAAAATAATATTTAATAAACAAAACGAAATACAACGTAATAAATAATATTCAAATTTCTAATTAATCCACCGCATAAATAAACAAAGCAATCGATAAAACAACCAACTCGCAATAAAGAAGGAGGATAAATATAATATAAATAAACTGCCCCCAGTGTTATTAAACGGGAAGGGAGAATTGGATAAACCTACCCCCTTAAACCTACCCACTGGCATTTACGGTGAGGGTGACACAGTTAAACCTACCCCCTGGTATTTACGGTGAGGGTGACACAGTTAAACCTACCCCCTGGTATTTACGGTGAGGGTGACACCGTTATACTTACCCCCTGGTATTTACGGTGAGGGTGACACAGTTAAACCTACCCCCTGGTATTTACGGTGAGGGTGACACAGTTAAACCTTACCCCTGGTATTTACGGTGAGGGTGACACAGTTAAACCTACCCCCTGGTTTTTACGGTGAGGGTGACACAGTTAAACCTACCCCCTGGTATTTACGGTGAGGGTGACACAGTTAAACCTACCCTCTGGTATTTACGGTGAGGGTGACAAAGTTAAACATACCCCCTGGTATTTACGGTGAGGGTGAAACCTTTATACTTACCCCCTGGTATTTACGGTGCGGGTGACAGAGTTAAACCTACCCCCTGGTATTTACGGTGAGGGTGACACCGTTAGACTTACCCCCTGGTATTTACGGTGAGGGTGACACAGTTATAATTACCCCCTGGTATTTACGGTGAGGGTGACACAGTTATACTTACCCCCTGGTATTTACGGTGAGGGTGACACAGTTAAACCTACCCCCTGCCTGGTATTTACGGTGAGGGTGACACAGTTAAACCTAGCCCCTGGTATTTACGGTGAGGGTGACACCGTTAGACTTACCCCCTGGTATTTACGGTGAGGGTGACACAGTTATACTTACCCCCTGGTATTTACGGTGAGGGTGACACAGTTAAACCTACCCCCTGGTATTTACGGTGAGCGTGACACAGTTATACTTACCCCCTGGTATTTACGGTGAGGGTGACACAGTTAAACCTACCCCCTGGTATTTACGGTGAGGGAGACACCGTTATACTTACCCCTTGGTATTTACAGTGAGGGTGACACCGTTATACTTATCCCCTGTATTTACGGTGAGGGTGACACCGTTACACTTACCCCCTGGTATTTACGGTGAGGGTGACACCGTTATACTCACCCCCTGGTATTTACGGTGAGGATGACACAGTTAAACCTACCCCCTGGTATTTACGGTGAGGGTGACACAGTTAAACCTACCCCCTGGCATTTACGGTGAGGGTGACACAGTTAAACCTACACCCTGGTATTTACGGTGAGAGTGACACCGTTATACTTACCCCCTGGTATTTACGGTGAGGGTGACACAGTTAAACCTACCCCCTGGTATTTACGGTGAGGGTGACACAGTTATACTTACCCCCTGGTATTTACGGTGAGGGTGACACAGTTAAACCTACCCCTGGTATTTACGGTGATGGTGACACAGTTAAACCTACCCCCTGGTATTTACGGTGAGGGTGACACCGTTAGACTTACCCCCTGGTATTTACGGTGAGGGTGACACCGTTAGACTTACCCCCTGGTATTTACGGTGAGGGTGACACCGTTATACTTACCCCCTGGTATTTACGGTGAGGGTGACACCGTTAGACTTAGCCCCTGGTATTTACGGTGAGGGTGACACCGTTATACTTACCCCCTGGTATTTCCGGTGAGGCACGGTTAGACTTACCCCCTGGGATTTCCGGTGAGGGTGACACAGTTAAACCTACCCCCTGGTATTTACGGTGAGGGTGACACAGTCAAACCTACCCCCTGGTATTTACGGTGAGGGTGACACAGTTAAATCTACCCCCTGGTATTTAAGGTGAGGGTGACACAGTTAAACCTACTCCCTGGTATTTACGGTGAGGGTGACACAGTTAAACCTACCCCCTAGTATTTACGGTGAGGGTGACACAGTTAAACATACACCCTGATATTTACGGTGAGGGTGAAACCTTTATACTTACCCCCTGGTATTTACGGTGCGGGTGACACAATTAAACCTACCCCCTGGTATTTACGGTGAGGGTGACACAGTTAAACCTACCCCCTAGTATTTACGGTGAGGGTGACACAGTTAAACCTACCCCCTGGTATTTACGGTGAGGGTGACACCGTTATACTTATCCCCTGTATTTACGGTGAGGGTGACACCGTTATACTTACCCCCTGGTATTTACGGTGAGGGTGACACAGTTAAACCTACCCCCTGGTATTTACGGTGAGGGTGACACAGTTATACTTACCCCCTGGTATTCACGGTGAGGGTGACAAAGTTAAACCTACCCCTGGTATTTACGGTGAGGGTGACACAGTTAAACCTACCCCCTGGTATTTACGGTGAGGGTGACACCGTTAGACATACCCCCTGGTATTTACGGTGAGGGTGACACCGTTAGACTTACCCCCTGGTATTTACGGTGAGGGTGACACCGTTATACTTACCCCCTGGTATTTACGGTGAGGGTGACACCGTTAGACTTAGCCCCTGGTATTTACGGTGAGGGTGACACCGTTATACTTACCCCCTGGTATTTCCGGTGAGGCACGGTTAGACTTACCCCCTGGGATTTCCGGTCAGGGTGACACAGTTAAACCTACCCCCTGGTATTTACGGTGAGGGTGACACAGTTAAATCTACCCCCTGGTATTTAAGGTGAGGGTGACACAGTTAAACCTACTCCCTGGTATTTACGGTGAGGGTGACACAGTTAAACCTACCCCCTAGTATTTACGGTGAGGGTGACACAGTTAAACATAAACCCTGATATTTACGGTGAGGGTGAAACCTTTATACTTACCCCCTGGTATTTACGGTGCGGGTGACACAATTAAACCTACCCCCTGGTATTTACGGTGAGGGTGACACAGTTAAACCTACCCCCTAGTATTTACGGTGAGGGTGACACAGTTAAACCTACCCCCTGGTATTTACGGTGAGGGTGACACCGTTATACTTATCCCCTGTATTTACGGTGAGGGTGACACCGTTATACTTACCCCCTGGTATTTACGGTGAGGGTGACACCGTTATACTTACCCCCTGGTATTTACGGTGAGGGTGGCACAGTTATACTTACCCCCTGGTATTTACGGTGAGGGTGACACAGTTAAACCGACCCCCTGGTATTTACGGTGAGGGTGGCACAGTTAAACATACCCCCTGGTATTTACGGTGAGGGTGACACAGTTAAACCTTCACCCTGGTATTTACGGTGATGGTGACACCTTTATACTTACCCCCTGGTATTTACGGTGCGGGTGACACAGTTATACTTACCCCCTGGTATTTACGGTGAGGGTGACACAGTTAAACCTACCCCTGGTATTTACGGTGAGGGTGACACAGTTAAACCTACCCCTGGTATTTACGGTGAGGGTGACAGCGTTAGACTTACCCCCTGGTATTTACGGTAAGGGTGACACTGTTAGACTTACCCCCTGGTATTTACGGTGCGGGTGACACCGTTATACTTACCCGCTGGTATTTATTTACGGTGAGGGTGACACCGTTAGACTTAGCCCATGGTATTTACGGTGAGGCACGGTTAGACTTACCCCCTGGTATTTCCGGTGAGGGTGACACAGTTAAATCTACCCCCTGGTATTTACTGTGAGGGTGACACAGTTAAACCTACCCCCTGGTATTTACAGTTAAACCTACCCCCTGGTATTTACGGTGAGGGTGGTGACACAGTTAAACCTACCCCCTGGTATTTACGGTGAGGGTGACACAGTTATACTTACCCCCTGGTATTTACGGTGAGGGTGACACAGTTAAACCTACCCCTGGTATTTACGGTGAGGGTGACACAGTTAAACCTACCCCTGGTATTTACGGTGAGGGTGACAGCGTTAGACTTACCCCCTGGTATTTACGGTGAGGGTGACACCGTTAGACTTACCCCCTGGTATTTACGGTGCGGGTGACACCGTTATACTTACCCGCTGGTATTTATTTACGGTGAGGGTGACACCGTTAGACTTAGCCCATGGTATTTACGGTGAGGCACGGTTAGACTTACCCCCTGGTATTTCCGGTGAGGGTGACACAGTTAAATCTACCCCCTGGTATTTACTGTGAGGGTGACACAGTTAAACCTACACCCTGGTATTTACGGTGAGGGTGACACCTTTATACTTACCCCCTGGTATTTACGGTGCGGGTGAAACAGTTAAACCTACCCCCTGGTATTTACGGTGAGGGTGACACAGTTATACTTACCCCCTGGTATTTACGGTGAGGGTGACACAGTTAAAACTACCCCTGGTATTTACGGTGAGGGTGACACAGTTAAACCTACCCCCTGGTATTTACGGTGATGGTGACACCGTTATACTTACCCCCTGGTATTTCCGGTGAGGATCTGGTAGGAATTTCGTCTCTAACAACTTGGCCACTGGGAACATCATTACGGGATAGGTGAAAAACAAAGAGAAACACAAACACGACTTTACGATGAGAGGGAACACTCCTAGAGGAATTAATACATCGCGTAGATTATTGATATTGCTAGTTTTAGGGTATCACAGATGATTTAGAGTTAAATCTTTTGGATATTTTTCTTACCTGATGGCAAATTTAAGGTGATGATATTGTGAGTAAATTTTCCGAAGGAAACGTAACCCGATACCCCAAATAGGATATACAGCGATGTTACCAGAGCCAGGGTTACTTGGAAGACAGGTCTAAATCGAGATCGGAGTGAATGCGACACAGATGATTCCAGGGAAAGTATCAAACCAGCACCTTCGTAGCAATACATAGCAATACCTGGGAAAGTAATGGAGTTAGGTGTAGCAATACATAGCAATACCTGGGAAAGTAATGGAGTTAGGTGTAGCAATACATAGCAATACCTGGGAAAGTAATGGAGTTAGGTGTAGCAATACATAGCAATACCTGGGAAAGTAATGGAGTTAGGTGTAGCAATACATAGCAATACCTGGGAAAGTAATGGAGTTAGGTGTAGCAATACATAGCAATACCTGGGAAAGTAATGGAGTTAGGTGTAGCAATACATAGCAATGCCTGGGAAAGTAATGGAGTTAGGTGTAGCAATAAATAGCAATACCTGAGAAAGTAATGGAGTTAGGTGTAGCAATACATAGCAATACCTGGGAAAGTAATGGAGTTAGGTGTAGCAATACATAGCAATGCCTGGGAAAGTAATGGAGTTAGGTGTAGTAATACCTGGGAAAGTAATGGAGTTAGGTGTAGCAATACATAGCAATACCGGGGAAAGTAATGGAGTTAGGTGTAGCAATACATAGCAATACCTGGGAAAGTAATGGAGTTAGGTGTAGCAATACATAGCAATGCCTGGGAAAGTAATGGAGTTAGGTGTAGCGATACATAGCAATACCTGGGAAAGTAATGGAGTTAGGTGTAGCAATACCTGGGAAAGTAATGGAGTTAGGTGTAGCAATACATAGCAATACCTGGGAAAGTAATGGAGTTAGGTGTAGCAATACCTGGGAAAGTAATGGAGTTAGGTGTAGTAATAAATAGCAATACCTGGGAAAGTAATGGAGTTAGGTGTAGCAATACATAGCAATACCTGGGAAAGTAATGGAGTTAGGTGTAGCAATACCTGGGAAAGTAATGGAGTTAGGTGTAGCAATAAATAGCAATACCTGGGAAAGTAATGGAGTTAGGTGTAGCAATACATAGCAATACCTGGGAAAGTAATGGAGTTAGGCGTAGTAATACCTGGGAAAGTAAAGGAGTTAGGTGTAGTAATACCTGGGAAAGTAAAGGAGTTAGGTGTAGCAATAAATAGCAATACCTGATAAAGTAATGGAGTTCGGTGTAGCAATACATAGCAATGCCTGAGAAAGTAATGGAGTTCGGTGTAGCAATACATAGCAATGCCTGAGAAAGTAATGGAGTTAGGGGTAGCAATACATAGCAATACCTGAGAAAGTAATGGAGTTAGGTGTAGCAATACATAGCAATGCCTGGGAAAGTAATGGAGTTAGGTGTAGCAATAAATAGCAATACCTGAGAAAGTAATGGAGTTAGGTGTAGCAATACCTGGGAAAGTAATGGAGTTAGGTGTAGCAATACCTGGGAAAGTAATGGAGTTAGGTGTAGCAATACCTGGGAAAGTAATGCAGTTAGGTGTAGCAATACCTGGGAAAGTAATGCAGTTAGGTGTAGCAATACATAGCAATACCTGGGAGAGTAATGGAGTTAGGTGTAGCAATACCTGGGAAAGTAATGGAGTTAGGTGTAGCAATACCTGGGAAAGTAATGCAGTTAGGTGTAGCAATACCTGGGAAAGTAATGCAGTTAGGTGTAGCAATACATAGCAATGCCTGGGAAAGTAATGGAGTTGGGTGTAGCAATACCTGGGAAAGTAAAGGAGTTAGGTGTAGTAATACCTGGGAAAGTAATGCAGTTAGGTGTAGCAATACATAGCAATGCCTGGGAGAGTAATGGAGTTAGGTGTAGTAATACATAGCAATGCCTGGGAAAGTAATGGAGTTAGGCGTAGCAATACATAGCAATACCTGGGAAAGTAATGGAGTTAGGTGTAGCAATACCTGGGAAAGTAATGGAGTTAGGTGTAGCAATAAATAGCAATACCTGGGAAAGTAATGGTTAGGTGTAGCAATACATAGCAATACCTGGGAAAGTAATGGAGTTAGGTGTAGTAATACCTGGGAAAGTAATGGAGTTAGGTGTAGCAATACCTGGGAAAGTAATGGAGTTAGGTGTAGCAATACCTGGGAAAGTAATGGAGTTAGGTGTAGCAATACCTGGGAAAGTAATGGAGTTAGGTGTAGCAATACCTGGGAAAGTAATGCAGTTAGGTGTAGCAATACATAGCAATACCTGGGAAAGTAATGGAGATAGGTGTAGCAATACCTGGGAAAGTAATGGAGTTAGGTGTAGCAATACCTGGGAAAGTAATGCAGTTAGGTGTAGCAATACATAGCAATGCCTGGGAGAGTAATGGAGTTAGGTGTAGCAATACCTGGGAAAGTAATGGAGTTAGGTGTAGCAATACCTGGGAAAGTAATGCAGTTAGGTGTAGCAATACCTGGGAAAGTAATGCAGTTAGGTGTAGCAATACATAGCAATGCCTGGGAAAGTAATGGAGTTGGGTGTAGCAATACCTGGGAAAGTAAAGGAGTTAGGTGTAGTAATACCTGGGAAAGTAATGCAGTTAGGTGTAGCAATACATAGCAATGCCTGGGAGAGTAATGGAGTTAGGTGTAGTAATACATAGCAATGCCTGGGAAAGTAATGGAGTTAGGCGTAGCAATAAATAGCAATACTTGTAATGGAATTAAGTGTAGCAATACATATCAATACCTGGGAAAGTAATGGAGTTAGGTGTAGCAATACCTGGGAAAGTAATGGAGTTAGGTGTAGCAATAAATAGCAATACCTGGGAAAGTAATGGTTAGGTGTAGCAATACATAGCAATACCTGGGAAAGTAATGGAGTTAGGTGTAGTAATACCTGGGAAAGTAAAGGAGTTAGGTGTAGCAATACATAGCAATACCTGGGAAAGTAATGGAGTTAGGTGTAGCAATACATAGCAATGCCTGGGAAAGTAATGGAGTTAGGTGTAGCAATACATAGCAATGCCTGGGAAAGTAATGGAGTTAGGTGTAGCAATACCTGGGAAAGTAATGGAGTTAGGTGTAGCAATAAATAGCAATACCTGAGAAAGTAATGGAGTTAGGTGTAGCAATAAATAGCAATACCTGATAAAGAAATGGAGTTAGGTGTAGCAATACATAGCAATACTTGTAATGGAATTAAGTGTAGCAATACATAGCAATACCTGGGAAAGTAATGGAGTTAGGTGTAGCAATACCTGGGAAAGTAATGGAGTTAGGTGTAGCAATAAATAGCAATACCTGATAAAGTAATGGAGTTAGGTGTAGCAATAAATAGCAATACCTGAGAAAGTAATGGAGTTAGGTGTAGCAATACATAGCAATACTTGTAATGGAATTAAGTGTAGCAATACATAGCAATACCTGGGAAAGTAATGGAGTTAGGTGTAGCAATACCTGGGAAAGTAATGGAGTTAGGTGTAGCAATACCTGGGAAAGTAATGCAGTTAGGTGTAGCAATACATAGCAATGCCTGGGAAAGTAATGGAGTTAGGTGTAGCAATAAATAGCAATACCTGAGAAAGTAATGGAGTTAGGTGTAGCAATAAATAGCAATACCTGAGAAAGTAATGGAGTTAGGTGTAGCAATACATAGCAATACTTGTAATGGAATTAAGTGTAGCAATACATAGCAATACCTGGGAAAGTAATGGAGTTAGGTGTAGCAATACCTGGGAAAGTAATGGAGTTAGGTGTAGCAATACCTGGGAAAGTAATGCAGTTAGGTGTAGCAATACATAGCAATACCTGGGAAAGTAATGGAGTTAGGTGTAGTAATACCTGGGAAAGTAATGCAGTTAGGTGTAGCAATACATAGCAATACCTGGGAAAGTAATGGAGATAGGTGTAGCAATACATAGCAATGCCTGGGAAAGTAATGGAGTTAGGTGTAGCAATAAATAGCAATACCTGAGAAAGTAATGGAGTTAGGTGTAGCAATACATAGCAATACCTGGGAAAGTAATGGAGTTAGGTGTAGCAATAAATAGCAATACTTGTAATGGAATTAAGTGTAGCAATACATAGCAATACCTGAGAAAGTAATGGAGTTAGGTGTAGCAATACCTGGGAAAGTAATGGAGTTAGGTGTAGCAATAAATAGCAATACCTGGGAAAGTAATGGAATTAGGTGTAGCAATACATAGCAATACCTGGGAAAGTAATGGAGTTAGGTGTAGTAATACCTGGGAAAGTAAAGGAGTTAGGTGTAGCAATACATAGCAATACCTGGGAAAGTAATGGAGTTAGGTGTAGCAATACATAGCAATACCTGGGAAAGTAATGGAGTTAGGTGTAGCAATACATAGCAATACCTGAGAAAGTAATGAAGTTAGGTGTAGCAATACATAGCAATGCCTGGGAAAGTAATGGAGTTAGGTGTAGCAATACATAGCAATACCTGGGAAAGTAATGGAGTTAGGTGTAGCAATAATAGCAATGCCTGGGAAAGTAATGGAGTTAGGTGTAGCAATAAATAGCAATACCTGAGAAAGTAATGGAGTTAGGTGTAGCAATACATAGCAATGCCTGGGAAAGTAATGGAGTTAGGTGTAGCAATACATAGCAATGCCTGGGAAAGTAATGGAGTTAGGGGTAGCAATACATAGCAATACCTGGGAAAGTAATGGAGTTAGGTGTAGCAATACATAGCAATACCTGAGAAAGTAATGAAGTTAGGTGTAGCAATACATAGCAATGCCTGGGAAAGTAATGGAGTTAGGTGTAGCAATACATAGCAATACCTGGGAAAGTAATGGAGTTAGGTGTAGCAATACATAGCAATACCTGAGAAAGTAATGGAGTTAGGTGTAGCAATACCTGGGAAAGTAATGGAGTTAGGTGTAGCAATACCTGGGAAAGTAATGGAGTTAGGTGTAGCAATACCTGGGAAAGTAATGGAGTTAGGTGTAGCAATACATAGCAATGCCTGGGAAAGTAATGGAGTTAGGTGTAGCAATACATAGCAATGCCTGGGAAAGTAATGGAGTTAGGTGTAGCAATACATAGCAATACCTGGGAAAGTAATGGAGTTAGGTGTAGCAATACATAGCAATACCTGAGAAAGTAATGAAGTTAGGTGTAGCAATACATAGCAATGCCTGGGAAAGTAATGGAGTTAGGTGTAGCAATACATAGCAATACCTGGGAAAGTAATGGAGTTAGGTGTAGCAATACATAGCAATGCCTGGGAAAGTAATGGAGTTAGGTGTAGCAATAAATAGCAATACCTGAGAAAGTAATGCAGTTAGGTGTAGCAATACATAGCAATGCCTGAGAAAGTAATGGAGTTAGGGGTAGCAATACATAGCAATACCTGAGAAAGTAATGGAGTTAGGTGTAGCAATACATAGCAATGCCTGGGAAAGTAATGGAGTTAGGTGTAGCAATAAATAGCAATACCTGAGAAAGTAATGGAGTTAGGTGTACCAATACATAGCAATGCCTGGGAAAGTAATGGAGTTAGGTGTAGCAATACCTGGGAAAGTAATGCAGTTAGGTGTAGCAATACATAGCAATACCTGAGAAAGTAATGGAGTTAGGTGTAGCAATACATAGCAATGCCTGGGAAAGTAATGGAGTTAGGTGTAGCAATAAATAGCAATACCTGAGAAAGTAATGGAGTTAGGTGTACCAATACATAGCAATGCCTGGGAAAGTAATGGAGTTAGGTGTAGCAATACCTGATAAAGTAATGGAGTTCGGTGTAGCAATACATAGCAATACCTGAGAAAGTAATGGAGTTAGGTGTAGCAATACATAGCAATGCCTGGGAAAGTAATGGAGTTAGGTGTAGCAATAAATAGCAATACCTGAGAAAGTAATGGAGTTAGGTGTACCAATACATAGCAATGCCTGGGAAAGTAATGGAGTTAGGTGTAGCAATACCTGGGAAAGTAATGCAGTTAGGTGTAGCAATACATAGCAATACCTGGGAAAGTAATGGAGTTAGGTGTAGCAATACATAGCAATGCCTGGGAAAGTAATGGAGTCAGGTGTAGCAATACCTGGGAAAGTAATGCAGTTAGGTGTAGCAATACATAGCAATACCTGGGAAAGTAATGGAGTTAGGTGTAGCAATACATAGCAATACCTGGGAAAGTAATGGAGTTAGGTGTAGCAATACCTGGGAAAGTAATGGAGTTAGGTGTAGCAATACATAGCAATACCTGGGAAAGTAATGGAGTTAGGTGTAGCAATACCTGGACAAGTAATGCAGTTAGGTGTAGCAATACATAGCAATACCTGGGAAAGTAATGGAGTTAGGTGTAGCAATCCATAGCAATACCTGAGAAAGTAATGCAGTTAGGTGTAGCAATACATATCAATACCTGGGAAAGTAATGAAGTTACGTGTAGCAATCCATAGCAATACCTGAGAAAGTAATGGAGTTAGGTGTAGCAATACATAGCAATGCCTGGGAAAGTAATGGAGTTAGGTGTAGCAATACATAGCAATACCTGGGAAAGTAATGGAGTTAGGTGTAGTACTACCTGGGAAAGTAATGGAGTTAGGTGTAGCAATACATAGCAATACCTGGGAAAGTAATGGAGTTAGGTGTAGCAATACATAGCAATACCTGGGAAAGTAATGGAGTTAGGTGTAGCACTACCTGGGAAAGTAATGGAGTTAGGTGTAGCAATAAATAGCAATACCTGAGAAAGTAATGGAGTTAGGTGTAGCAATAAATATAAATACTTGTTGTAATGTAATTAAGTGTAGCAATACATAGCAATGGAAAATGGCCTTATTCAATAATTGGAAAAATCGTGCTGCTCGAAGGCTTGTGCGCTAAAGTTCCCACCCTGGTGTAGTGGTTGCATTGAATTCACATCTCTCGTAGGTCGTGGGTTCAATCCTCGCATTGGTCGGGGCAGTTTTCGTTTCGGCACGAATGCTTTGAAGGGACCGCAGCCAGGGCGCATCTCTGCCTTGCAAACTTAAATTGTAGCAAAATGAGTACTGGAGTTTCCTCTGGGGAGTATAGTTCTGGGGGGACCACACTGGAAAAAAAGTCGTGAGACTTTGTGCGTAATACCTGGCCTAACGGCCGAAGAAAACGTACTTTTTTTGGCAAAAAAACTACGTTTTATCCAATAACTCGAGCTTGAGAAAAGATATGAGACAAATGCTTGGAGATTTGAAAACTCCATTAGATTCGGCAAAGGATAGAGCCATAAAAAAAGTTGATAATTATAAACATAGGGGAACGCTGTCCCCTACCCTTAAATAATATAATCTAGCTTTGATACTCGGTACTCTTGTAAACTAAACCATTGAGGCCGCGGATCCCATAGACACCATTGTATCACCTCTACATTTTTCTTATGATGTCCGCTGTTTACAAATTTGTAAAAAGCGGATCCCGTTCATACAATGCAATTACTTAATGTTTAAAAATTACTGGCAAATGTTACCACCACCCAGTTCATAGCAGAATAATAGTATGGCATTGTATACTGATGAAATGACTTTAAATATTCATTCCAGAAGTTGTCTGGGTTCTGGCTACCTGCATAGCAACAGTAGCTGCCTCGGATAGCACACTTGAATTGAGGGCGCTGATGAGATTGCCGAGCGCAGATTGCGTATCTCAGGGATTTTTCATCTAAATTCGATCCGCAGATCCGTAGATTTTACTTGGATCCTCGTTTTATAAATGCCCATTCTACTGTAAAGTATGAGACTGTTCCCCCCTTCTTGAACGCGCATATTATGTTAGGCAATAGTATATTAATGAAGTTTGCAATTAGACGGAATCCAATTACAATACGCCATCCCCAGGTAGGTGGGGTTGGAGTTTAGTATTAGTAATGGCGTTAAACTCACCGAGGAAGAAAGGGAGGCCGGTAAGTTTCATAGCCTTGGGGTGCAGAGATACCGTGCCCCAATGTTCGAAGTCGAAGTAGAAAACAATGCAGTAAGCAAACACGTTAGCAAAGTCCGCTATTATACTAAATAATACAATAAAACATACAATTATTATCATTATCAAACTGTTTTTCGGCAGGGTGCTGCTCGGTTATTACCGGTAGGACATGCAGTGAATAATTTACAATATGGGCATCATTGAGGGTGTTGTTAACCATTTGCAACAACATTGTGTTTGGTTATCTTATGTAGTCAGGGGAACCAACAAGAGCTTCCCCCCTCAATGTAATTTTAGAGAGGCCCGTTTCCGCGCTGCTTTTTTATGTTGAGGTATTCTGAGCTTTTTTTCAAGCTTGTTATGCCTTTTCTAACGTTCAGTTAAAATTAAGATGCAATATGAATGTTCTAGAATTAGATAATTATGATATTCGCCCAGCTTTTTTGAGCCATTTTTCTAGCTTTTTTTGAGCTTTTTTTTGAGCTTTTTTGAGCCATTTTTCTAGCTTTTTTTGAGCTTTTTTTTGAGCTTTTTTGAGCCATTTTTCTAGCTTTTTTTCTAGCTTTTTTTCAGCTTTTTTTTCAAGTTTTTTTGGAGCTATATTCTATATTTTAGGTTTTAGCATTCGAAAATTCTCAGATTCATCTTGAAGCAATTAAAGTCTAGAAATTGATTTAACCTAAAAAAGATTGAAATAAAGCTCAAAAAAAAGCCGCGCGGGCCTTAACAATTTTTTTGAACAAACAATAAATGCCGTAACAAAGTTCTACCTACCTAAATAAAGCTAGACTGCCTAACTGTCGTAGCATTGTTAATCCAACCAATGGGGGTAGCAGGACAATCAACCAATGAACTACCGTCAGAACCTTTGTGTAAGAACTAAGATTTTCCAAAATAAATAAAAGATAGGCGCAGCAAAATCCCACCTGTAATGTATAAAGGGATGATTGATGCATAGAGAGAGGGAGGGGGGGGGGGGGGGGGGGGGGGGCTCTAGAGCGCTTCTACAAAATACAAATAAAATTTTTCGAATTTCCATGTGGACAGTGTCCATTTATTATATCTCTCCAAAAAATTCCTTTAAAATGAATCTGGAATGAGTTTTGTTCAATAAAATATATGAAGAATGTGAAATTTCTTCAGGATTCGCGAATCCAAAAAAATAATTCCAAGAAAATGTGATTGCGATTTATGTTGACATAGCGACATATGAGAGGACCCCTAAACTCTCGGAAAGGAAAGAAGATTTGAAAAACTGTTTGTAGATTTGTAATCAGCGTTAAACATATACCGGTAATGATTGATATAAGAAATGAGAAGTATAAATGTTAAATCGTAATATTATTTAATATTTTATATTATATTTCAAAATATACAAATTACTGGTCAGTGGTAAGTAATGGTGAAAAATATACTTGAGAAATATCGAGAGTAAAAATATCGAGAGAAACAATTTTTTTAATAAGGATTACATGATAATTTTTTTTAGAAAATGTGTTCTAGAACAAAAATATTTATAAGAATTTATAGCTTACACGTGTTCTATAACATCGAGCTAGTATGAAAAAATTCATAATGTGATATAGAACCAAAGAAATGTGTTCTTTAACAAAATTGACAGTTAGCACATCTTCTATAATATTTATAAAAAAATAGCAAAAACTAAAATATGGTCAATGGGAACCCAAGGTGTATTAATGCCATTTACTTGCACTGTCGTACCCAATGCACTGCAATATTGTACCATAATTCTAAAATAAAATACTCACAATATTTTTACTCTCGATATTTTTCAGGTCTCGACATTTTTCAATATAACCTACTGATTAGTTAGAGCTTGTTTTTCTATGTTTCCTGACACCAACCCCAACCCCTTGTGAAATTTTTGAAATGTTTGAACAACAACATTGAAATGATTCAGTTAGTTTGTTGCATTTGTCTAAAATAATCAGTTTAAAAACTTTAAAACAGTTATTGTTCTTTTATAACAACCAGTATTTAATTTAACCAGTAGTTATATATTATAATTTTTAGTAAGTTCGATTTATTTATGCAATAATAATTGTAATAGTTAGTTATACAATATTTTGTAATATTATTAGTATTACAATATTTCCCCCCCACCCCTGTCTACTATAATAAATAATACATTGCAATTATCAATCCCCAAATCTCCGTCTCCGACCGGAGCTGATATTGTAACCCAGAGAAACCTCCGAGCAACGGCTCCGGGTGAATTTTTAGCTCTGTTGCATCCCTACAGCACACAAAATATGTTATTATTAAAAAATAAATCTGAGTTGGGCTGTAAATGTGTTGCAACTGTAATTAATGATTTAATATAATGGATTTTTGTTCAGAAATTGAAAAATGAGGAAGCACGTCACCGGGGGTTGAACCAGCGCTATACGTAGGTTTCGGCCTATCAGGCCTTATCAGTCGCGCTAATAGGTTCAGCTGCCTGTTCAGTAAAAGTGGATTTAATAGAACGGCAAGGGTCAGGGGAGGGTGTCTGAACCTATTAGCGCTACATATAGCGCTGGTTCAACCCCCGGTGATGCGCTTTCTCATTTTTTTCCTTTTCTGAACCAAACCATAATATTACATCATCAATAAATACGAATAGCGAACACCAATAAATCAGTCTGTACCAGTAGTGTTACAATTTACTATCTATTTACTATATATACTTAGGATGGGATTTTTTAATATTAGGTTCAAACTATTACAAAATTTGAGAAAGTCCACCAAAAATTTTACGCAAATTTTTTTTCACTTTATTGTAATAAAAAATATTCATTTAAGCGGTTTGTAATCATTTCCGAATAAAAGTGTACAACATGCTTGTTGCAAAAAATGCAAAGTGCTTTACAGTTTTCTGACTTCCGATTAACGTATCATTTACACGTTGTGGGGCATTGCACATATCAGGACGCGATTTCACAGAATTTCAACACTTAACATGGGAGCTTATATATCATTGTTTGATTTGTTCGCACGGTGACTCACCTGAGATACAACTAAACTGGCATCGACAATATATCGCCCTGTGTTTCCAAGACAACTATAACCAAGATCCCCGTAATCGATATCATCATCAGCCTAAACAGAAAGTAAATTATATGTCCGCAGTTGGTACCGGTACTGAAATATAACGACTGTAACTTTAATGCAAAGTTATTTCACCCCCATCCCCTTCCATAGTTATAGTAAGAACTGAGGTAGACTCATCTTAGTGATAGTAGCGACTCAGTAGACTCACCTTAGTGGCGACTCAGTTAAACCCACCTTAGTGATAGTAGCGACTCAGTTAGACTAACCTTAGTGATAGTAGCGACTCAGTTAGACTCACCTTAGTGGCGACTCAGTTAGCTCACCTTAGTGGCAACTCAGTTAAACTCACCTTAGTGATAGTAGCGACTCAGTTAGACTCACCTTAGTGATAGTAGCGACTCAGTTAGACTCATCTTAGTTGGCGACTCAGTTAGACTCGTCTTAGTGGCGACTCAGTTAGACTCCCCTTAGTTGGCGACTCAGTTAGACTCGCCTTAGTGGCGACTCAGTTAGACTCGCCTTAGTGGCGACTCAGTTAGACTCACCTTAGTGGCGACTCAGTTAGACTACCTTAGTGGCGACTCAGTTAGACTCACCTTAGTGATAGTGGCGACTCAGTTAGACTCACCTTAGTGGCGACTCAGTTATACTCACCTTAGTGGCGACTCAGTTAGACTCACCTTAGTGGCGACTCAGTTAGACTCACCTTAGTGGCGACTCAGTTAGACTCGCCTTAGTGGCGACTCAGTTAGACTCACCTTAGTGACAGTACCGACTCAGTTAGACTCACCTTAGTGATGGTAGCAACTCAGTTAGACTCACCTTAGTGGCGACTCAGCTAGACTCACCTTAGTGATAGTAGCGACTCAGTTAGACTCACCTTAGTGATAGTAGCGACTCAGTTAGGCTCACCTTAGTGGCGACTCAGTTAGACTCACATTAGTGATAGTAGCGACTCAGTTAGACTCACCTTAGTGGCGACTCAGCTAGACTCATCTTAGTGATAGTAGCGACTCAGTTAGACTCACCTTAGTGGCGACTCAGTTAGACTCACCTTAATAATAATAATAATAATAATAATATATATTTATTTATATAGCGCCAAATTTACATCATTTACGTACTCTAAAGCGCTGACAACACACACAGTAATTAATAGTTCGTGACTGCAATGGCAATAGTTTGAGGTAAAATCAACTAAATTAATGTAGTAATAAAAAACCAACAATAAATACATCATAAAATATAGTAAAAACAAACAATAAAAACGATCATCGCAGATATTCCAATCTTACGGGTTAAGTTAATTAGTAATTAATGGCAATAGTTGTGAAATAAAATAGAGATAATAAAGATTGTATAGGTGAGTTTTTAGACGTTTCTTAAAAGTGCCCACATTCAATGACTCGCGTATGGCCGGAGGCAATGCGTTCCATACAGTTGGAGCAGCAACGGAGAACGATCGCCTACCATAATGTTCCGTATTGTAGCGAGGGGCCACGAGTAAACCCAGCCCGCTGGATCGCATCTCGCGGATGGGTATGTACGGAGTTAGTAAGTCGCTTAGATACTTCGGGGCACAGTTATTTACACATTTCCAAGTTAGCAAGGCAATTTTAAAGTCGATACGGCAAACTATAGGTAACCAGTGCAATGCTTTTGGGGTTGGAGTTATATGGTCCCTCTACCACATAGAAGTCGAGCCGCGGAGTTTTGAACGTTTGTAGTTTCTGAATGGATTTTTTTGGCAGACCGTAGTAGAGAGAATTATTGGCGTCAACGTCAAGCTTTGATGTGGCAAGTAGTGTTGAGAACTGAATCAATTTTGACTAATTTCAGTTACAGTTTCAGTATTCAAAGTTTTGGATTTCAGTTATAGTTATAGTTTTAGTATTGCAAAGTGTAACATTTCAGTTACAGTTGCAGTTTTGATCGTGATAAAATTCAGTTAAATACAGTTTCAGTTATAGATTCAATATGATCTCTCGTAGTAAGCAGTCATTGAATTAATGTAGTCTCATCGGGGCGGGGTGCAGTGTATCACTTGCCCAGAGAGTCACGAACGAATCACTTGCCAAATAAAAAAATATCTAAAACTAAAAATGAGTCACTTTAATATATTACTAATTTAAACTAAATAATAATAATGTTCATTACGAAACATCCACTTTACAGAGCTAATACAGTAGTAGTTGTAGGAAAGTTCTCTACGGTAATATTTTGTAACTAATATACTGATAGTATTGATATTGATGGAGATAGTATTGTATAATGAAAGTGGCGGTCACAAGATCAACTAAAGGCACCCACATTGTACTGTCTGACTGTACATCTTGTTTCAGTGTTTGTACTGTTATCATTTATTGTTTTGGTTATAAAATCCATGCTTCTGAATCCTGCTTGATAAACTTGATAAAAATTTAATTTCCAGTGTGTCTCTAGTGTGATATCACCTGTGATATTAATAATTCCGGTAAAATTAATAATTAATAATGTAAAATATATAGGGTCAGAGTAAAACGCGGATCCGGATTCTATATTTAACATTGTCCCTACGGAAGTCGATCTTTTGAACATAACTCCCAAAAATAAAACGATAACCTGTTCTATTCACTTTAGTTTATTGTTTTGGTTAAAATAACGTGCCACTGTAACCTGCTCCTTTCCCTTAATTGATAATTTTGGAATCCGGATCCAGATCCGCGTTTTACACCTACCAATCCGTTATATATCCCTCTACCATTAACTTTTCTTTGTTTATCTAAAACATTATATTTAATATGAAGCAGAGTGGTAATAAGGCTGATAATAGTCTAATAGTTGAGACAGATAAACATATAGACTAATATGCTAGATCTTCTTTCACTACTTGACTCGCCAAATCAATCATAGTTGAGCTAAGTGTGCAATGGGTGTTTGTTTTTTATAACAATGTTTTAAAAATGATACCTATGTTAACCACTGTTATTCATTTATTAAACTATACTCTATACTATTACAATACTGTCTTAAATGCTCATTCATGTTAATTGTGTGGTTGAGAACGGAATCTATTTTTAGTAATTTCAGTTTCAGTTACAGTTACAGTATTCAAAATTTGTAATTACAGTTTCAGTTACTGTTACAGTATTCGAAATTCGCAATTACAGTTACAGTTATAGTTACAGTATCAAAAAAAATCATGAAAATCATTCAGTTACAGTTGCAGTTACAGTATAATTACAGTTACAGTTCTCAACACTAGTGACAAGTGCGTGTATTTAAGTATTTCCATGTTGTGTTTGTTGACATATCGCTTTATCTTTGAAAGATTCCTTAAATGGAAGAATGCCTCACGAACGGTGATTCCTATTTGCTTGCACATTGTAAGCTGAGAGTCTAATTCGAACCCGATATTGCGAACGTTTGGACTACACGATATTATGTCGCTCCCTATGGTCAGTACTGGGGGATCCTGCTGGATGCCGAACCTGGACTGCAATAACATAACTTTTATCGGAATTCATTTTTAAGTAGTTTTTATCCATCCACTCCAGCACATCCACGAGGCAACTCTCAGTTACTTTTACAGCGCTGTTTAATTCAATTGGCTTGAAAATCAAATATAATTGGGTATCATCCGCGTAGAAATGACAATGTAGACCATGCCGCTTTATTACAGCTGATAGTGAACGCGTGTATATCGTAAACAGAATCGGACCCAATACCGAACCCTGTGGTAGTCCATAGCGGAGGTGCTTTGCGATGGAATATGTATTCCCAATACGCACCTGTTGCGAGCGCTCCGATAGATATGATACGAACCATTTAAGGGCGACGCCTTCAATGCCAATGTCGTTCAACCTTGTCGAATGCCGCGCTTAAATCAAGTGTGATAAACAAACAGACCGAACCATCGTCAATTCCACGAAGAACCGTATCAGCAACAGATAACAAGGCAGTTTCCGTACCGTGTAATGGGCGGTAGGCACTCTGGTAGGGTTCATGCAGACCGTTCAGATTCACGTGGTGCTTTAACTGCTCTACCACCACCTTCTCCGTTAATTTGGAAATGTACAGTAAGTTCGAAACCGGTCTAAAGTGATTAAGTATTTCCGGGTCTAATCGCAATTTCTTTAGTATTGGTGTGAGAATTGCTTCTTTGAAATGCGAAGCCACAGTTCCAGTTCGTCAAGATAAATTAATTATCAATGTAATGACCATCAATAGTGGTTTTAAGGACATTTTTAGTATGCTGGTTGGAATCGGGTCACGTGGACTTGATTTTGACTTCGAGTCGCTTATCAGTTTTTCTACGCCATCGCTCGTTACATCACAAAATTTGTGAAGGACCGGCGCTGGAGGCGTCCCGGACGGTGAGGGAGGCACCCCGGACAGTGCGGGAGGCACCCCGGATGGCTTCCCGGACGGTGCGGGAGGCGTCCCGGACGGCGCCCCGTATGGCGCGGGAGGCACCCCGGACGGAGCGAGAGGCGCACCGGATGACGTGGGAGGCGTCCCGGTCGATGCGGGAGGCGTCCCGGATGGTGCGGGAGGCGTCCCGGACGGTGCGGGAGTTTAGTGATAGTGGCAACTCAGTTAGACTCACCATAGTGGCGACTCAGTTAGACTCACCTTAGTGATAGTAGCGACTCAGTTAGACTCACCTTAGTGGCAACTCAGTTAGACTCACCATAGTAGCAACTCAGTTAGACTCACCTTAGTGGCAACTCAGTTAGACTCACCATAGTGGCGACTCAGTTAGACTCACCTTAGTGATAGTGGCGACTCAGTTAGACTCATCTTAGTGATAGTAGCGACTCAGTTAGACTCACCTTAGTGGCGACTCAGTTAGACTCACCTTAGTGATAGTGGCAACTCAGTTAGACTCATCTTAGTGATAGTAGCGACTCAGTTAGACTCACCTTAGTGGCGACTTAGTTAGACTCACCTTAGTGATAGTGGAGACTCAGTTAGACTCATCTTAGTGATAGTAGCGATTCAGTTAGACTCACCTTAGTGGCGACTCAGTTAGACTCACCTTAGTGGCGACTCAGTTAGACTCACCTTAGTAGCGACTCAGTTAGACTCATCTTAGTGATAGTAGCGACTCAGTTAGAGTCATCTTAGTGGCGACTCAGTTAGACTCACCTTTGTGGCGACTCAGTTAGACTCACCTTAGTGGCGACTCAGTTAGACTCACCTTAGTGGCGACTCAGTTAGACTCACCTTAGTAGCGACTCAGTTAGACTCATCTTAGTGATAGTAGCGACTCAGTTAGAGTCATCTTAGTGGCGACTCAGTTAGACTCACCTTTGTGGCGACTCAGTTAGACTCACTTTAGTAGCGACTCAGTTAGACTCATCTTAGTGATAGTAGCGACTCAGTTAGACTCACCTTAGTGATAGTAGCGACTCAGTTAGACTCATCTTAGTGATAGTAATAGCCTCAGTTAGACTCACCTTAGTGGCGACTCAGTTAGACTCACTTTAGTGGCGACTCAGTTAGACTCACCTTAGTAGCGACTCAGTTAGACTCATCTTAGTGATAGTAGCGACTCAGTTAGACTCACCTTAGTGGCGACTCAGTTAGACTCACCTTAGTGGCGACTCAGTTAGACTCACCTTAGTGGCGACTCAGTTAAACTCACTTTAGTAGCGATTCAGTTAGACTCATCTTAGTGATAGTAGCGACTCAGTTAGACTCACCTTAGTGATAGTAGCGACTCAGTTAGACTCATCTTAGTGATAGTAATAGCCTCAGTTAGACTCCCCTTAGTGGCGACTCAGTTAGACTCACCTTAGTAATAGTAGCGCTACAGTTAGACTCACCTTAGTGGCGACTCAGTTAGACTAACCTTAGTGATATTAGAGACTCAGTTAGACTCACCTTAGTGGCGACTCAGTTAGACTCACCTTAGTGATAGTAGCGACTCAGTTAGACTCACCTTAGTGGCGACTCAGTTAGACTCACCTTAGTGATAGTGGCAACTCAGTTAGACTCATCTTAGTGGCGACTCAGTTAGACTCACCTTAGTGGCGACTCAGTTAGACTCACCTTAGTGATAGTGGCAACTCAGTTAGACTCATCTTAGTGATAGTAGCGACTCAGTTAGACTCACCTTAGTGGCGACTCAGTTAGACTCACCTTAGTGATAGTGGCAACTCAGTTAGACTCACCTTAGTGGCGACTCAATTAGACTCACCTTAGTGGCGACTCAGTCCTAGACTCACCTTAGTCACCGGGAACCGATTCAACTCTGGACCGGAAATGAAGCGATTATGAACCACCGGTTTCCTAATAAACTCAACATGAGATCCATCGAATGACGATGTATCTGAAGCAGGTTCGTCGACTTCATAAATGGTGTCTAGATGGACGCCGCCGTTCGCTTTACTGTACAGACCCACTTCCGACTCAGAATCACCACTGTCATCGTCCAAGGTCAATGAGCGGTGTTTAATTATTTGGTATTTACAGTCAATAAGAAGAAGCATCGCCTTAACGCTCAGGAATCCAACCATTGTCATTATAACTACACCTTCGATAACTCCAGCTTCCTAGAAATATCAACAGAATGGTTAAAACAATTGCAAGAGATTAATATTATTAAGAGATAATATTAAGATATTAAGAAATTAATATTGGTACTGGAATTAATATATTAGCCTAGTTAATAAGTTGGTTCGGATAATATTTTTGGGGCGTTCTTTCGACAGGAGTAGGACTATTAAACAGCTTCGTCCTGAGAAGAGTAGCTGAGCTGCTGAGATAAGGCATAAGGCAATGGGATATGATGTAGTGAGTATGACAGAGCCGAGTATTCGAATGACAAAAACTCAAATGAAAGCAGCGCAAAATCGCGCAAAGGTAAGCGTCTAAGAACGCATGAACTGTCTCCTTGAATGGCTTACTACCAATTTTACAACAAAAATAATTCACCGGAATGGTGGGATTGAACTCTACTGGGTGTACGCTACTGGGTCCGTACAAAGCCCTAATACCAAAACATATCTGGAAATTATTAACAACAACAACCAACAAAGGAGTGAATACTAAAGGTCTCACTACACGGACCTAAAAAGCATGAAGATAATTTAAGTAAAGAAGAAATTTAATATCAAACTATATTACTATATATAACTATTTACATCATTGTGTGCAAAGTAGCACTTTGCAGCGTTATGACCCGAGTTTATTTATGTACCGAGCGAGCGCAGCGAGGGAGATTTACATAAATAAAAAAGGGTCTTTAACGCTGAAAAGTGACCTTGACAAGCAATGATGTATGTAATTTTCTTACATTATGTTAACTTATCAGCGTTCGGTATGTGAAGAAAGGATTTTATGGATACTCATTTATACCTTTTAATCATGTACTATATCGAATATAAGTGAAATTTATTAACAGGTACACAGTATTAATTATACATTTAAATCTAATTAAAGTTTATTGGAAGTTATCTCCTGCATGGATGTGATAAATCTTTGATCTATCATCGACTGAAGCAAACTGAGTCACCGTCCCGTCTGTGTCCGTTCAGTTTTACTGAACACTGTCGCCATTTTCTATGGGGCCTGGTCATTTTCTCTAAAGTGATTCCATTGGACGTTTCGCCATAATTGATTACAGTACAAAGTACACGTTAAACAATTATTTACATACAGTAGCTAGTCCCGTCACTGCAAACTGGATAATAAAGCAGCACTCATTAACATAAATGGAAATAATACATTCTGGAATACGGTATTTGAAGTTGTTTCCATGTCATTGATTACTTTGTAGCGTTACGAGTAATTCACCAGAACGCTGTTAAGTTGACATAATATGGCTCATTCCTGTTTGGTGTTTGGGGGCCTCCATGTTTGAGGGCCTATGTATGTATGTATGTGTCGTGTCAAGACTGCATTGAATCATTTCCAATTGGCCTAACACTGTGTAGCGAATAGGCCTAAACTACTGTAGCTGTAGGCCTACTACAGCTGTACAGTGTTATTTGAAATATTTTAATGCAGTCACCATCAGACCATCTACTACCAACTACTACAGTACTACTACCTGACTACACATCGTGCTGTCGTGTGTGAAGTGTGACATCAGACATAGTGCAGAAGTCTGGCTGTCTGGTAGTGGTGGAGTGGCCTTGGCCTCTCAGCCTCTGTGTGAGCCAAATTCAGAAATTCGAGCATTTCTAACCTAGCTGCTAGCTAAAACCCTAATCCATAATCAATTCCCTAAATCTGTAAATGCCAATGAGCGAGAAAAATGATAAATGAATTGTTGTGGGGTGAGTGACGGTTAGTTAAATATATAATGTAGATAGGACAATATGATAATGCGTTGTACTTTCCTTTGAGTGATTAGTTGGCCTAAATATGATATCCCACTCCATAGTGAAATCTTCATCCGATCTGGTAGCTCAGTACACACACCCGGCTGATGATAACCGTAAGTTTGAAACCTAGGTACCGGGTTCGAGCCCCAACAGGGTCGGTTGATATTTTTCGCTATGGAGATCATTATCATATTGTCCTATCTACATTATATATTTGAGAAAAATGATAGGCCTATCAGCCTATAACATGTATACCCTAACTGTATAACAAATAAACTAGGCCTAAACTTTAATCAGTTAATCTACCAACCAGCCAACCTTGAAAGCGTATGGCAATCCCAGCACTCCAGCTCCAATAAACGAGATAAATATGTTGCCGAATACTTTGATGACATTATCGGTACCCCCTCCTTCTTTACTTGATCCGTGAGTCATGTTTATAGGTTACAGGTTACGAAGCCAATCTTCCTTCCGACAGTCCGATTACAAGATTGTGTTATTCGTGGCGTCGTGGGTTGGTCGCCGTCCGTCAGTCCGTACTGACTACGTCACGACTGATTACCACTACTGCACTACGTACGGTACATACTGGGATCTACTCCGTAGGCCTACTCTCAGACTCCGTTCCGGTCTGCCGGTACGGTAAGCGCATATACATTATACAGTACCTCAATTGCTGATACCGGAATTACTCTAATACTAATAGGCCTATGCAGTTTGGGGTACCGGTACCCACACGGCCATTGGCTGATTGGCTGATTGTATTTTTATACTGTATGAAACTTGCTGGTTGCAGCAGTGGAATTAAATCTGTCATCCTAACCCTAAGTCATAATCTTGTAATGTGAGAAATTTAGCGGTATTTCTGACATTATTGCCATTAACGGCCCTTCGGGCCTAGATGGCAATAATGTCAGAAATACACGGGGTGGGGTAGCCCCCGTAATGCATAGAAAACGATATACCATCAAAAAGATCATCAAAAGTACATAAAAACATTTTCTGGCGCCCCCTCTAGCGGCCTGCGTGAGATTTTAAAAATTTCACTAAAAAAACTACTCCTCCGTTAGTTTCCATTATTATTTTACGATACCACATTTCTTGGAACCAGTATAGGCCTAGCATGTTCATTTTTATCATATTTTTCACACAATTTGTGTATTTTCGTTTTCTACAGTATTTCTCACAATTGGCAATTTTGTAAAAAAAAAATATTTTTTTAAACTGAAAAAACCCCTGTTTTTTTGTAATTTTTCATACAAAAAATATTAAATTAAGAAAATTGCGTGAAATTTGTTGAAGCTTATGAAATTACCTTTCATATAAAGCAACGAAAAAAACGGTTCGGAAAAACAGCAAAAAACGGTTAAGAAAAGGCGGAGGAGTAGTATTTTTCGTGCTAAAAAATGTCATTATGAGATAATCGCCTTCAAAGTTCAAGTCCCGCGGAAAACTACCTGTATGGGGTTTGGTTGGTTGATAGTGTCTGACATGAAGGATGCACAACACCACCGAGCTAAGATTATATTTATGGGGGTTTTCGCCTTTCGGGGTCGCTGAATTCATTTACCGATGTCAGTTTTAATATTTGGTGGAATGTAGTTTGTCCGTCTGTCGGTTGTCTGTCTATCTATCTTACATTTTGACAGAGGGATATTCCACGATAACTCGAGAACTAAATGAGATCTCTCTAAGCGGTTTTCAAATCCCCATTAAATTATGCACTACAGTAGATGCAATAAATAGTAGATGGCCATGGCACGTTTTTATTAGTATCATATCATTAGAAAGAACCGGCTTGAAATTCTACAAAATCAAGTTCTTGTACAATAATAAGGGCAGAAGGGGGGATAATGTCCCTGGGCGCAGTGTACTAGATTTAATACTGTATAATAAATATTATAATGTGTTTTTGCACTCAAACGGGAAATTCATACATTAATTATTGATTAACTTTGTGACATAAACGTAGAAACTCTGCAGTAGGCCTACATACAGTATGTACATACAGTCAGAGAGTAAGTTACTCAATTCTTAAAATAGCGTGCACACAAAGTACATATGAATGGGTTCTTATCTCCATTGGATATTATGTATTCCACACCTGGCACCTATGGCAGATGCTTAGGAATTGGGGTACGAGGGGGGCACGGTGCCCCCACTTTTGCCTCCCAAAATTTAGATTTTGAAACATTACCTACTGTACATGGGGGGTATAATAATTATTTTCCATATAAAAGTGTTGTAGAAAATAAACAGCGCCGTAATATCACTTGAGCGATGAGAATCTGATGTAGGGACATTAATGATAATCAATGGGGAAGGAACCCATGTCGTGAAATCATTCCAGAACATATATATATTATATATATTTAATGTGGGATTATTTAACAACTTTAATTATAGGCCAATCAAGGCGTACTATATACCTATATACATACATGTATATAGTACGCCTTGAGGCCAATACAATTTAAAAGTACTCTTTCAAGTGGTTAATTTTAAACAAAGTAATTTTAATGATTTAATTATGCGAACCAAAATAATTGCAATTAAATACTCCCCTCTTTTATAATGGGGGGGGGGGGGGGGGGGTCTTTAGTTCAATTTGCCCTGGGCGCTGCACACCCTTGGTCTGCCCCTGAGCAGCAAGACTACAGCTTGTAAGTACTGCAACAACTAGGCATAACTGCAGTCCTAGATACGACCACGCCCCCACTCCAAATCATGGAGAATAAAATCATACTGTAGTTAAAAATAAAAAATGTAATGTAATAAAAATGTTATTTATTTATTTCACACATATCAGAAAGTCTGCTTATGAACTGTTGTCAAAATTTAATTATATTTCTTCAAAATTCAGTGCAATTATCTATAACGTGATTTTATTGTTGTCTATAACTACAGTAAAACCGGTAGCCTACCTACAGTTCATAAGCAGACTGTCTGATATGTGTGTTATTATTGTGTTTTCCATTATTATTTATTTATTTAAAATATTAAATTCCGTCATTGCCTTGATCTGCTATAATGCGAGTTAAAGTTTATAATGTCCCTAATTAACTAAATCATACTGTTCATTATTATTTTATTTAAAATTAAAGATAAAATACAGCAAAAGGTAATATTGAAAGGGGGCACCCAGATTTGAACTGGGGACCTCTCGATCTGCAGTCGAATGCTCTACCACTGAGCTATACCCCCACTTATAAATGCTACCAAGACCTAATTAATGACTTTTAATGTTATTGGTAAGTCAAGAACCCTCGAAAGTTGGTGTTGGTATACCGAGACCTTTAGGCTTTAGTTGACATTTTAGTCCAAATTGGTGGTGGCTTTTTCCCCCTTTCAGCTTCCGGTTGCAAACATCCAATAATGGTATGTGTCCTAATGCATTCCTGTTTATTTCGTTTAACCCACTCGCTTTATGATTGGACATAATTTGAATGCTTCTCTGGAGATCGGCGAGTGTAAAGGCCACTGTTTCTATGGGTAGCGTAATGACCTACAAAAGTCTTTAGTATCTTCACTTTGAGGTGCATCATGTATTTGAGTCAATGCTCACAGATATCCCCCATTGGTGACATCTCCATTGCTGAAATCAAGACTGCAGCTAGGAGCATCAAGACCAATCGTGCCAGTGGGCGTAGATGGAGTGCCCCTTGAGGTCTTTAAGAATTTCCCGAGTGTTCGAAACTCATTCACCCCATTATTGTGGACATGTATAGGACAAAGAGAGTCCCTCAGGAACTGAAAACAAATAAGTTGGTCCCAGCCCCAAAGATGGGCAACCTAACAACCAGTGGATCTTTTCACGGAATCTCACTAATCTCGATTGCTGCAAAGCTATACATGAATCGTGATATACTGTACATGATTAAATCGCATCAGGTAAGCCTATCCTGTTGAGAGACGGTTACGTGGGAACCAAAATGGGTTCCGTAAAGGTCATGGAACCGTGGAGCCTATTATGGCACTTAGAAGGATAATCGAAGATTTATCACTATAGGAAAGACATAAAACTGGCTATTATCTTTAGTGACTTCTTTAAAGCCTTGAACGAAGACACCCGACCACGTATGTTCAGCATACTGGTAGTATAAGGTATTCCTGAGGAAATTATTGCAGCTATCAGATCACTGTGCGATGGATCCACCACATTTGTGTCTACTGCTGATGGTGACACAGATCCAATCTCGAAAGTCGAAGTCTTTTTGGGGAGTCATTCAGGGTGATACACTTGCACCATTCTTATTTGTAATTGTGGTTGATTATGTTATACTCATGTCCTTAGACAATCTTAATAAAGATGGGGTGATGGTAATATCCCCTATGTTACCATCACTGGCACATGAAGTAGAGGAAATCCAGCAAAGTTCCTTACTGATCTAGACTTTGCCGATGACTTAGGTGTTATTGTCAGAATCACTAGAGGGAACGCAAAAGCTCCTTTGCTAATTGGAGCACGTTGCTTTTAGTGTTGGTCTTTTTGAAAATTCCAAGAAATCCAAAATCTTGACAGTTAACCTAGATAGCCCTCAAGAAATGTCTGATCGTAAGGGTATAAGCTCTAAGGACAGCTTGCTTGGGCACGTGGATGACTTCTGCTACTTGGGATCATGGATCAGAATGTCAGTTGAAGACCATCGGATACGTAAGGGGAAGGCATGGGCAGCGTTAAATAGTCTGTCCGGGATTTGGAAGTCCCATATAATAAAACGGAACCTTATGGTTAGATTATTAATGGCAGCAGTACAGCAGTAATACCAGTACTCTTATATGGAAGTCCATGCTGGGCTCTAACTGCAGAGGATACCAAATCTCTGGATGGCACTTTCACAAGAATGCTGCGCCGAGTTCATTGTGCCAAGTACAAAGTCTATTAGTCTCCCCAAGCTTGACACTTGAACGTCACCGCTTTGCAGGACATTGCTTTCGCCCTGAGGACCAGCCAGTGCATAATATTGTGCTTTGGCGGCCTCATGGTGTGAATAAGCCTGAATAACCATGGATTAATTGAGATGAATAATATTAAAGGACCTGGCCTTGAAGATACGGATGATCTAACAATTGTCATGGATGGTATTGTAGGGAGTTGTGGCGGTGCAATTTTGTCGACAAACTTAATATATATGTAATATATATATATAATGCAGCTGGATTGCAGCATGCCGATCGTAGTACAGTAGTAGTATCTTCAGTAGGCCATGGCAGCGTCTTCGCATAGTGCTGAATACTGTAACTGAAATTAAACTAAAACTAAAATCCAACCACAATACTGAAATTAAATTATTGATTATTGAATTACTGTATTTTGTAAACTGAAACTGAAATCCCAAATTTCAGATTTTTGAAATAAATTGGCAATCGGAATCTGAAATTATTTTTGCATTTTTTTCAAGAATCAAAAAATATAAGATTCTACTGTAATCTAATAATTACTCTCGACTATTCAACAAAATCAAATCAATCATTGAAAATCCACAAATGAATTTTTGTGATAATAAAATATGGTAAACTGAATTCAGAGGCGATGGAAAACTTATTAAATAATTTGAAATTAGTTTGTGTTCATCACTATTTTATATAGGGCTAACATCGATGTATGGTGGCTGCCCAAGCAAGTTGCTGTGCTGAAGCCTCTTTCCTCTCCCAAACAACATTGTACAGGACTATCAGCTTTTAGGCACCACTTGGTGCAACGTTCCCATCCAGGCACACTTATTTTACAGTTTACAACAAGAGTCTTGACTGTTGTTGTACGTGAAACTGAACAGTTGTAGGCTAACACGTTCGTGGGGCCTTCGCGCAGCACGAGGCTCAGTTATCAGATACAGATTAAAATTGAGCAATTCTATCCCAAAATCGGTATTGAAATTTAAATAAATAAATAAGAAATCTAACCAAACCGCAATAAGAATAAATAGAAAAAAAGAGGAAAGTTCCCCCCTCGCTTCAACCGCCCTCTTAATCTGCACCACCCCAACCCAAAGGAGCACAGAGTATTAATGAAAGGCAGAGGAGAGGTATTAAAAGGAAATTTGTGTTTTAAAAGTAATATATTTTTAGGTGTAGAGGCAACCCAAATTGTAAAAATTATTAAAACTTATGCCGATGCCTTATGCCGATATTATTGATACAGAAATATTAATTTATCATGTCAACACCTCAACGGAACTATTTAGCTAATTATTCTAAAGAATCACGATTAAATACTCAGGCAATCATTTTGCGAGATAAAGCAAGCTGGCTTATTAGTCTGGCACCTTACACTAGTAGTGCCTGCCTATGTCCTATAGATGTGTGGCGAGCTACGAAAGTAAGCGAGCTTAGCATACGGGTACCATTAACTCAATGGGTGTGTCTGTTGTTCTTTTGATCTGTTATGTTCAACTTTAATTAAACGTTTATATCTCGGCCTATCTTTGATGAGATCTATCCAAACTTGGTACAAATGTTGTTTGGCATAAGTTTAGGAATTTTCCAAGTTGAATTTGCGTGTGGCCTTCGACAAGGTAAGATAAATTAAGTTAATTAGTTCATTAAGTTGATTACGGTATGAAACAGCATTTTGTCTGCAGCCCTTTATTGGAAATTAATTATTTTTATGGAGGGGTTTGCCCCCTTTTAAGTGTCTGTCTTCCCTTTTTGATTTAAATAATTATACTTAAAAATTATACAGCTGTAATCCCCATACTCTACACTACACATGTTTAGCAACATCTGTCATCAGCTCATACTACTACTACTACTACTAGTATCGGCATGCTGCATTGCAGCTGCATTTTTAAGAATGCTGTGCCGGCTTGTCGACAAAATTGCGCCGCCACAACTCCCTATCACCCATGACATTTGCTAGATCATCCGCATCTTCAAGGCCAGTGTCCTTTAAGATGCGTCTCAAGAAAGTCATGGGCTGTCCACCATGCTTATTCACTCCATGAAGCTGCCAAAGTACAAGATCAGCTCTTTCCAAGGAGGGGTTTTTGTGGAGTTTATAGATACACAAGGATGCGAATGATTACAATGTTTCCAAAGAGTCACAGTATGATGATTAAACAATAGCATCACCCTGCAGGGGCAGTCAGTTTTGGTTGATTCATCTTTCTGGAGTCAACATATTTGGGTTCTACTAGCGCTGCCCATGGATTTTGGTATATTGTTTTGGTTAGGGTTAATCATTGTTTAGTTATATAAACTATAATAACATAATAACATAAAACTGTTATGTACGTAACACCTAATTTGGTTGTACTGTAGTTGGTGTGCAGCTTCTCAGCTAACACAGCCTGCCCTCACAATGAGTTTTACAGATTTCAAGCCATTTTGGCGAATATTGTAGAGGGAAATTCAAACATTAATTTTGCCAGTAAGTCTAATTCTTCATTCATAATGTTTTGCTGTTCATGTGCTGTGCACTACAACGAAGTTTGTTGGGTTAGTCTAGAAGTGCCCACACACTACAACAAAGTTCGTTGTGAGAAATATTTAATTGCCACAAACGGCGCCTAATACCATTTGGGCAGAATGGCCGTTGATGACAATAATGTAATAACACCCTTGGAGAAAAAAAATCAAATAAATTAGAGTCAATGATTTATGCCCCTGTCGTGAACGATGTACTGCTGATGTTGAGTGCTGACGCAACAAAGGATATCAACATTTAAAGATGTCAAGGTGATCTTTTGGAGTTTCGATATGAAAATAAATAAATAAGTTATACATAATCTGGAGTTATTATATTAATATAAGATGCAAGATATTTTCAAAACCGTGACAACGGGTTATATATAACCTGAGTATATAACAAGTGTAAGAATCGTTAATAATTCATTATCGCATAGATTACGTAACTCCCGGTAACAGCTATTAATTAAACACCATGATTTAATGAACAATTGGTATTTATTAGTTGAGACATAATCGGATACAAATAAATAATAATTAATTATGACCATATACTTGGTTTTAGTAAAGTACTTTCACAAAATTGAAATATATGAAATTATTTCACAAGAAAAATTGTATCTGAAACATTTCTGTAAAAAATATATATTTTATTATGGAATTTATAAAGTTGTCATAACGAAACTGCATGGTGGAGGTTGTAGGAATGAGGGATTCTAAAATATAATGTAATTCTTATTATTCTAGATGTTCCGGTGATTTATTTCTGGTTGCCCACTCGGTAAAGCGACAGACTTAAGATGTTGAAGTACTGTGTTCGATCCCAATTCAGGTATTTTTGTGTCATTTTGTTGTTAAAGTTGAGGCCGTTTCGTTTACAGCCACTTTCTTGACTTTTAAAAGTATAAATTATGAATCAATATAGAATAATCATTTAATTTAAAAATATTAACATTAATTAACAAAGTTATTTTAATTTTAATGTTTGAATAAATAAGACCCGATAATAAATATGACCGTTTCGTCTAGGGATTCCCATCAGGAGGCCCTGGTTCGATCCCTATACGGCGCATCTCTTTTGGATGCAGTGCAGTGCTTTAAATTCAGCATCCTAGCGTAACTCAGGTTTACTGTGGAAAATCACCCGTGTAGGTGGACAGGCATTGCCTGTCCACCTCAAAAAAACAGTGCCTATTTTGAAAAATAGCGGTATTTTCCTTGATAAGTACGAAACAATAATAATTCTGCTCGAATTTTTTCACGTAATCGACCATGCTAATTCCAAAAAAATAGGTTACAACTTTTGAAAAGTACTGTACTTCAAGTCAAAAGATATAAATTTTGGCTCTAGCCGCTAATGGGCGGCAATAATTATTTTTTTTTGAAAATATTACAATTCAATATAGTCCACCAAAAATGTATCTTACACTTTTTTCTACTTATTCGCTTTTTGGACAGTACACCCCCCCCCCCCCCCCCATCCCTTAATTAGTCTAATAAGAGTCTTTCATTCAATAAATAAGAATTAGGATTTGTTTGATGTTGGTGTGCTATATTAATAGGCAAGGCCTTGTAATTTGGAATAAAATTAAGTGATTATTAATTTGATAGGGTTGAATAGTATAATTGTATATATATTGGCGGCTTTATTATGTTACAAACAAAGTTACGAGTTAAGTGATTAGCGTTCACCGGACCTATATATTTAGTGATGTGAGGAAATGGAATGACGAGCGAAGCGAGCAGAGAAACTTTTACACATTTTCGCTTGACACATTTCCTGTATATATCACATTCCCTGAAGTTTCCCTGATTTGCCCATTTTTTACAAGAATTCCTTGACATTTAAAGAAAAAATGAAATTCCCTGACTATCCGAGGTGAGTGGCAACCCTGTTATTCGCAAAGGCGAGTTTGTGTCACCCCCCCCCGCCCCCCCCATGTCTTTATAAATAATTGATAAACTAATATTTTACTGTTGTAATTTCAGTTTTACTATTCCCATTTATGTTTCCCATCCATTAGGATCTTCTCTAGAGCGTCGAGACGTTTGGTAAATACTTTCAACCCGGTGGCGGAGTACGCGAGAGTGGGCACGTATTGGTTGATGTAGAACATGGTCATGAGCGGTTGGTTGCAAATCCAAGTCTCGTTGATACAATGCGCGATATTGGTTGCCATGAGGGAAGCGCATCGCGATGTGGACATGATATTGGAGCTCTCGACGAGAACGTTAGCGGGTTTCCCGGTTCGCGTCAGCGCCTGTCGCTGGATTTGCGAGGCTACGGGCCCCGGACAGACGAACTGTACCCGTATGTTGTCACGATACAGCTCAGGACGTAACGCCGAGAAGTAGCCCTGGAGAGCGTGTTTAGTCGCGGTGTAGGTTGTTCCCAATGGGGACCCAATCTTACCGGCCACACTAGACACCAATAGGATGGTGCCGCCGCCCTGTCGTTGCATGTACGGGACCACTAGCTTCGTCAGGTGAATCAGAGAGAAATAATTGAGATCAAACAATTCTTTCTCTAGCTCGGCGGGCATGTCTAACCCACGGCAGCGCTGCGACCGGCCCGCATTGTTAACAAGAACATCGACGGCCTTAAAGTGTCGTACAGCCTCCTCCACGGCCCCCTTGTGGGCCTTCAGATCCGTCATATCGAATGGCAACACAAGTATATCGTTAGGATCACAGATTCCCAACGTCAAACAATGTTGTTTAACTCGTTCTAACTCGCTCTCACGACGCGCCGATAGAACCAACCGACACGGGATTTTTGCCAACTCGTAGGCTAAATGCTCACCGATACCTGACGAAGCCCCGGTTATCCAAACTATTTTAGATTTTAGTTTTTTGTTCGAAGCAAATTTATTGTAGAAGAGCGAGGTTAGGTCGGCGTCAGCCCTTAACATAAACCAAGCACCGGAAGCGGCGGCCGTTAGACCGGCAGCACCCAAGCACGTCAGCAACATTATTTTATCATTAATTACCGGTAATAAATACAGAAAAGTAAAGATATAAATGTACCGGTAATCATTAAATACAATAACTAAACCATAAACCACATAGGCCTATATAACTAAAAAAACAATAAATACATAAAATTAAATAATAATATTTGTAATAGTACAGTAGTAATTACATAATTATGAATTACTGGTACTACTGTACTAGAGCAGTAGAGCAGTAGAGTATACCGTATACATACACCTAGGCCTACAGCTGTACAGAGCTACTACTACATAGGCCTACTGCAGTAGGCCTACTGACATATAACAGTGCTATAATAGTGAACAGAACAGTAAAACTACCTAGTTGTACATGCAGATATGTCACATGTGGAACCTACCTAACAATCATTCTCATTAAATACCTAACAGTATACTATTATATTTTATTTATTTCATCCGAACTTTAAGCCACTGGTGGCTAAATTAAGTAAGTAAAAAGGTCAATTGACAATATAATGGTAAAATATGTAAAATTCGTAGTCATCTATAAAATAAGCACCTCTATCTGAGCAATATAATTATTTGTGACTAATTATCACTATATTAGAATAAAGGCCGGATCGTTATCGTTGGAAAATATATTAAGGTAATTTAAATCAATCAGTACACCAGGTACAGTACAACAGCAACAGTACGTGAGCAAAGCAGTATAAATTACATAAGTAAATCTATCAAAGCAAAGCCAGCACCTTTAATTAAGCAATATAATTATTTGTGACTAATACTCTCACGTTGGAAAATATTAAGGTCTATCAAATAAAATATTAATGAATCATAAGTAAATCTATATAAAGTCGGCACCTTTATCTAAGCGATGCAATTAATTGTGATTAATACTTTAACTATATTATAATAAAAGGCCGGATCGTTGGAAAATATATTAAGGGCTAGCAAATAAAATATTAATATTAAGGAACCCTCATCCAATTTAAATCAAACAGTTCACCAGGTACAACAGCAACAGGTATGTAGTATGTAAGTGAGCAAAACAGTATAAGGCCAGTTCGTTGTGAAAATAAGGGAGCTACAGTAGTTTGAGTATACCCTCCATAGACAAACGTAGTCTATGGCCGTCCATAGACAAACGTAGTGTAGTTAGGTCCCTCCCAAGGTGTACCCTCCCCATTGAACAGTCTGAGAGACAGTAATCCCAGCTACTAATTTTCATTGTTAACCTATAAAACAAAACGTTTGAACGGCCCGGTGCTTAAAATTCAATCAGCTGGCCTCCCACCTAACATAGCAGAGTGAGTAACCTTATAGATATTCCAATAGGATTGACTGGGAAGAGCTATTCAGCTGGCGGGGTAATACATTACAAACTAACAGTTGATGTTTGCTCACCGTCTGGAATAGAATGAGAGAGTAATAAACTTGGCAAGTAATATACACTAATACTATGCAGTTTGGGCCTATCCATTCAATCAATAGTAGTAGCTTACTCGGCCCTCATGCATACATATAAATAAACAAATATAGATAGAGAATACTTTTACAGTAATAGGTCCTAACGGTCTTCTAATTTTGTTATAAACTAATTCAGTACCACGTTTTTAAATAAATTGGGGCCAAAAGCATAATTTCGTACTTTCCAGAATCTTATTGCGGGATCTCGCATAACTCGAAAACTTTTCAACGTTCAGAAAATTTCTTTTTACAGACTTGTAGAGCTTTGAATTTTCTATCTTTTGGCGTTAGTTTCAGCGTTGCAGCTGTTATACAATCGTAGCTACGAACAATCGTGGAAAAAATTGACATCAAAAATTATAAAACAAAGTAATTTTCAATAATTTGCCACTAACCCCATTTACAGGTATGACGTTGAGTATACAAGCAACAAAGAGGAAATAATAATTATTAATTTAAATTAGAACACTAGAACCGAAGTTTCCTCCAAATCCGCGAATGTACGTGGTTTGCAAAGAAATCAATTTTACCCGTAATTGATTCATCTGTTATGTACATTACTACTAGTTACTGCTAGATGGCGTGATACATAAGATTTTAATATTATTGTGTAACATAATATTTCAAACATTTGTAACTCCGGTTCTACTGGGTCTATGGTTACATGGCAACTAACTGCCAATCATTTTTTTTGCGTCACCATTACAATGAAGATAGAGGGTCTTATGGACAATATATTCTGCATATTTCCTAATTTTAGCATATGGGCAAAACTTCACCAAAATTTTCAGTAAAAAGCGACATTTGTAGTAATGAGGTATCTAGAAGTCACTGGATTGCATTCAATGGGGATGTCAAGTACTAAGAGATAACGTGCTAGGTGTGGGGGGGGGGGGGGTGTGCGTTGGGTTGAATCCCTCCTGATTGGGGGGGGGGGGGGGGGGGGGGGGGTGGGGTTGGGTTGAATCCCCCCTGATTGGTACTCCATGACTGTGAGGTTCAGTGAAAGACGGCATATATCTCATATCGGCCGGAATACTGTATAACGGTATTTAAATTACAGTATGAAGGATTGTTGACTTTATCTCAAGTTGTGTGGAGCCCACACTAAGTACGAGTATTAAATGTGTTGCCTAGCAACCTATGTGGCTTATGCCGCCCCTTTGGGTAATTTGCTTATTGTTGCAATAATTTAAAGTGATAGTCAGAAGGTAATCAATTATTGACAACTGTCACAGCGCAAACATATTAGTTGGGAACGAATTTTGCACGAACGAATATTTTTTAGTTGAAGATAACAATTTTACTAAGTATTCGCATAGAATTCGCAAGGCTGTAATTACTGTATACATAAAATTAATGCATGTTGTTTAGATTTTCACTCTGTTTTAATTAATTAATTTTTAAAAATTGAAGAGCAGTTTATAAGAAACTAATTTATAAGGCCTAGGGAAACCGTGGAATACTTGGAATACTGATATATGTTAAATGCCAGTTTAGAGAAAGGAGTAGGTTACTGTGGCACGTTAATCTGACAAAAATAATAAACGTTGATTGTACCATGATCCTGTGACCTGCTTCGTACTAAATGTTGGTAGTTGGTAAAGTTAATGATTGTATGTATGTAAGGCAGCGTTCACACAGACTACTCACTACAACTCAAATCGCATAATACAATTAACAATTAATTAATTAATAATAATAAGTGAATTGTTGTGGGGTGAGTGACGCGGTGTATTAAATATACAATGTAAATAAGACAATATGATAATGCTCTCCAAAGCGAAAAATACCAACCGGCCCTATTGGGGCTCGAACCCGGTACCTAGGTTTCAAACTTCTGGTTATCATCAGCCGGGTGAATGTACTGAGCTACCAGACCGGATGAATATTTCGCTGTGGAGTGGGAGATCATATTTAGGCCAACTAATCACTCAAAGGAAAGTACGGACTTTCCTTCCTTACTTTCCGGACTCAGGAAAGTAGTTATATTGGCAGGATTTTCTAACCAAAACAATAATTTAAATTTAGGATCACAGTATACAGTATAATTTTTACTTCTGGGCATCAATTTTTCAATATTAATTTAACATTAACCCTACAGTAGGCCACCCCAATTGGCAATTTGCCTACGGCATTCCAGTAGGCCTGCCTTTCGGTTAGAGAGTGGACTTTTTTAAAAGTGGGAAATTCAAATTTAGTAATTCGGCAAAGACAAGTACAGTAAAGTGTCTTAAAACCCAACAACCAAATCTTAATTAAATAAAAAAGAAAATAAAGTAATAATTTATATTTTAATATTGTTATTGCATCATTACATTACAATTATAATTTTAAACCAAAATTCAATACATTTTTCGGATAAAGCGGACCTTTAGGGGATACTTTTTCGGCAGAAGCGGACCTTTTGGGGATTTGGGGTAGTGCACGTGCCCATTAGGGTGGTTCATATTTGAAAATTTTTTGAATTTCAGCTGGGTCCATGTTCTAATTTGTTCCAAATTGCATAAAAACACATTTGATAACTTCAAAATGTGTTGGAGTTTCCGGAAACTCGACCCACCGTGGCATCATAGTAGCTGCTTGAACCGTCGCCAAGTCCCACATAAAATGTAATCATAATTGTTTTGAAGGTGTCTACTCCAACTAAATCGGTCATTGCGGTTCTAATGAGCATAAATATCAATGCAGTAGGAATACTAGAAGTTGATCATCACAAAAATGGGGAATATGACTGAAAATGGGAATACGGAGGCGATTTTGTTCTAGTGTCAAGCTTGGGGGAACCAATGAGACACCTCCAATGTTATATAGTGTCTGGTTGGAGATGTGTTCATTGTATTTGACACAATGAACCCGGCGTAGCATTCTTGTGAATGTGCCATCCAGAGATTTGGTGTCCTCAGCAGTTAGAGCCCAGCATGGACTCCCGTAGAGGAGTACTGGAACTACTGCTGCTCTAAATAATCGGACGTTAAGTTTCCGATTAATTCTCGGTGACTTCCAAATCCTGGAAAGCCTATTCAAGGCTGCTGCTCATGCCTTTCCCTTACGTATTCGAAGGTCCTCACCTGACTTCCGGATCCATCCATTGAGTTTCTGCTCATCCTGTCAGAGACTTGTTGAGGACTTTCAAAGTTAACTGTCTTTTTGGAGTCAATAAAAAGACCAACACTAGAAGCAGCCTGTTCTAATGAGCTGAGGGGCCGTTGGGCTCCCTCTAGTGATTCTGAGAGTACTCCTAAGTCATCAGCGAAGTCTAGATCAATTAGATACTTGACAGGATTGCCTCGACTTCTGGAGCCAGTAGGTGGAGTTACTGTACCATCACCCCATCATCATTATGATGATCTAAGGACATGCGTAGAACATAGTCAACCACAATTATGAACATGAATGGCGCAAGTGTGTCTCCCTGGAGGACGCCCCATAACACTTCAAATGGTTCTGTGTCACCATCAACAGTTGACACAAATGATGTCGAACCATCGTATACTGATCTGATTGCTGCAATAATTTCATCAGGAATCCCAATCACATGTAATGAAAGTATGCTGAACATGCGCAAGCGAGAAACTGAATCAAAGGCTTTGAAGAAGTCAACAAAGATAACAGCCAAATGTCTGTATTTATTTTTTGATAACGCAGCGATGTTCTTGTAGGCGTGACGGTGTTATGTGCACTGAATACTGTCGGAATTGCGATTCTTGTCATAATGTAATTCCATTGTTAAGAATGTTATAATTGTTATTAATTTACAGAGTGTAAACGGCTAACAGATATTAAAGACACTTTATTAACAATTTTGACGCGTTGCCATAGTATCTAGAAAGTAAAACATATTGCATATTTTTCCATATACTCAATATAGTGGGGGTAGAGGTTGATTTAAAAACGCTGCGGCTAATATGTAGCTTGTTTTTAGTCAAGGTTACTCGTTGCCATGACAACTAGAAGCTGAAAAAGAATGCGTATTGTTCCATATAGATGATATAATAGTGATAGTTCCATCATGATACGATCACTGAATACGCATTACAAAGCCCGTTGCTATGGACATTGTCAATATTGCTATCTTTGTGGGTCGTTTTCGCCTGGTTGCTAAGGTATTTTCAAAAAACGAAATATGCCATTAAATTCTTCATATCAAATATAGTAATCTGCTATAAATTTTAAATCGTCATATCTACTATAAGAGCTGTTTGCTATGGTAATTTTCTCCGTTGCTATGTTTAAGACCCACTAAAAAACGAGCGCAACCATTTGGTGAAGTCTACCCAATTTTTTTAAATGTCCCAAGTCTGCACTAAACATCTATGTAGGGTAGCCGAGTCATATATAAAATTCCTACGGGGTCATAGGCTGGAGCCTGTACTATAGTGCCCATAGTGCTGATTTCATTGACTTTGATTGACAGTCCGTACTACAGTCATACAATCAGACAGTACTGCAGTTGCAGTACTACCGGTACTGTACTACAGTACTACTATCATCACCACGGTTAGATTAATTTTAATTAATTCCGTCCCCGTCCGGTTAACTATAGTCTTAAATAAAACAGGAACAGCATTACCATCATGTCGTTACGAACTCTTCCGATTCTCTTTATCAACCTCGGTGGGGAGATGCTCTACATCTTGGACCAACGCCTCCGAGCTCAGAATATCGCCCCAGAGAAGGGGAGGAAGGTGATGCACGATATAATCAGCACAATGTTCAAACAGCGCTTCGTAGAGGAACTATTTAAGCCTCAGGAATCCTACAACAAACGCGCTATGCGTACCGTCTTTGACCGTCTTGCACACGCGTCGATAATGCGACTGAATTCCACGAGTATGGACAAACTTTACGACCTGATGACGATGTCAGTTAAGTACGAAGTCTGTATGTGTCCGCGACCGGCCGATCTACTGCTCGTTACGCTCAACCACATGGACGCGATCCGCGACTTCGTAAAAGGAAACGTTGAGGTCACCGCTTTGGTGGAGAAGGTATTCGCGCTGTTGGAATCAACATACGGCACAGCGAATACTGCCGACTTCCAGAACATTCGGCAGTCGCTGCTCGCGTTCTTCCAGGACATGCACATCCGGGTCTCCATCTTCCTGAGGGACGGTCTCCAAGGCAACAACGGCCGGTTCGTCATCGCGACTCGCGGGCCGGTGCCGCATGGCTCGGCCCCGACCAACCGCATCCGCTTCTACCGCTCCGACGGCTGCGTCGCCACGCCGTACGAGGGCAGCGCGGGCCGTTTCGAGGAGGCCCTCCCGCCCGGATCCACGGCCGCGCACGGCGACCGCGGGACCCGCATCGGGACCAACATGTACGCGAACTCGGTGGCCCCCGCGAGCTGCACTGTGACCGAGTCAGACGCCGTCGACGAACTCGCGTTAACGCGACGCGGTTCCTCCAGCAACGCGGACATTGCCAACGCCGAACTCAACGTGCTCGCCTCCCTGCTGGGGGGCGCGGAAGGGGGCGCCTCCAAGGAGGTCTCCCACAACCTCTTCCGACTCAACCTGGACGGCGCCTCGTCGCCACAGAAAACCCGCGTTTGCGACCGAGGGAACTCATCGGTGTTGCGATTCGATGCGACTCGCACCGCCATCCCGAGCGAACTGGCGGCCGCCGCGGCGATGTTTGAGGAGAAACCCAAGGAGAAAGCGAGTCCGGCGGGGAACAAAGGTGCCGATTTATTCGAGCTGATGATGGGAGAGGATTAGTGGTGGTTGGGAGAGGATTAGTGGTGGTTGGGAGAGGATTAGTGTTGGTTGGGAGAGGATTAGTGGTGATTGGGAGAGGATTAGTGGTGGTTGGGAGAGGATTAGTGGTGGTTGGGAGAGGATTAGTGGTGGTTGGGAGAGGATTAGTGGTGGTTGGGAGAGGATTAGTGGTGGTTGGGAGAGGATTAGTGTGGTTGGGAGAGGATTAGTGGTGGTTGGGAGAGGATTAGTGGTGGTTGGGAGAGGATTAGTGGTGGTTGGGAGAGGATTAGTGTGGTTGGGAGAGGATTAGTGTGGTTGGGAGAGGATTAGTGGTGGTTGGGAGAGGATTAGTGGTGGTTGGGAGAGGATTAGTGGTGGTTGGGAGAGGATTAGTGGTGGTTGGGAGAGGATTAGTGGTGGTTGGGAGAGGATTAGTGGTGGTTGGGAGAGGATTAGTGGTGGTTGGGAGAGGATTAGTGGTGGTTGGGAGAGGATTAGTGGTGGTTGGGAGAGGATTAGTGGTGGTTGGGAGAGGATTAGTGGTGGTTGGGAGAGGATTAGTGGTGGTTGGGAGAGGATTAGTGGTGGTTGGGAGAGGATTAGTGGTGGTTGGGAGAGGATTAGTGGTGGTTGGGAGAGGATTAGTGGTGGTTGGGAGAGGATTAGTGGTGGTTGGGAGAGGATTAGTGGTGGTTGGGAGAGGATTAGTGGTGGTTGGGAGAGGATTAGTGGTGGTTGGGAGAGGATTAGTGGTGGTTGGGAGAGGATTAGTGGTGGTTGGGAGAGGATTAGTGGTGGTTGGGAGAGGATTAGTGGTGGTTGGGAGAGGATTAGTGGTGGTTGGGAGAGGATTAGTGGTGGTTGGGAGAGGATTAGTGGTGGTTGGGAGAGGATTAGTGGTGGTTGGGAGAGGATTAGTGGTGGTTGGGAGAGGATTAGTGGTGGTTGGGAGAGGATTAGTGGTGGTTGGGAGAGGATTAGTGGTGGTTGGGAGAGGATTAGTGGTGGTTGGGAGAGGATTAGTGGTGGTTGGGAGAGGATTAGTGGTGGTTGGGAGAGGATTAGTGGTGGTTGGGAGAGGATTAGTGGTGGTTGGGAGAGGATTAGTGGTGGTTGGGAGAGGATTAGTGGTGGTTGGGAGAGGATTAGTGGTGGTTGGGAGAGGATTAGTGGTGGTTGGGAGAGGATTAGTGGTGGTTGGGAGAGGATTAGTGGTGGTTGGGAGAGGATTAGTGGTGGTTGGGAGAGGATTAGTGGTGGTTGGGAGAGGATTAGTGGTGGTTGGGAGAGGATTAGTGGTGGTTGGGAGAGGATTAGTGGTGGTTGGGAGAGGATTAGTGGTGGTTGGGAGAGGATTAGTGGTGGTTGGGAGAGGATTAGTGGTGGTTGGGAGAGGATTAGTGGTGGTTGGGAGAGGATTAGTGGTGGTTGGGAGAGGATTAGTGGTGGTTGGGAGAGGATTAGTGGTGGTTGGGAGAGGATTAGTGGTGGTTGGGAGAGGATTAGTGGTGGTTGGGAGAGGATTAGTGGTGGTTGGGAGAGGATTAGTGGTGGTTGGGAGAGGATTAGTGGTGGTTGGGAGAGGATTAGTGGTGGTTGGGAGAGGATTAGTGGTGGTTGGGAGAGGATTAGTGGTGGTTGGGAGAGGATTAGTGGTGGTTGGGAGAGGATTAGTGGTGGTTGGGAGAGGATTAGTGGTGGTTGGGAGAGGATTAGTGGTGGTTGGGAGAGGATTAGTGGTGGTTGGGAGAGGATTAGTGGTGGTTGGGAGAGGATTAGTGGTGGTTGGGAGAGGATTAGTGGTGGTTGGGAGAGGATTAGTGGTGGTTGGGAGAGGATTAGTGGTGGTTGGGAGAGGATTAGTGGTGGTTGGGAGAGGATTAGTGGTGGTTGGGAGAGGATTAGTGGTGGTTGGGAGAGGATTAGTGGTGGTTGGGAGAGGATTAGTGGTGGTTGGGAGAGGATTAGTGGTGGTTGGGAGAGGATTAGTGGTGGTTGGGAGAGGATTAGTGGTGGTTGGGAGAGGATTAGTGGTGGTTGGGAGAGGATTAGTGGTGGTTGGGAGAGGATTAGTGGTGGTTGGGAGAGGATTAGTGGTGGTTGGGAGAGGATTAGTGGTGGTTGGGAGAGGATTAGTGGTGGTTGGGAGAGGATTAGTGGTGGTTGGGAGAGGATTAGTGGTGGTTGGGAGAGGATTAGTGGTGGTTGGGAGAGGATTAGTGGTGGTTGGGAGAGGATTAGTGGTGGTTGGGAGAGGATTAGTGGTGGTTGGGAGAGGATTAGTGGTGGTTGGGAGAGGATTAGTGGTGGTTGGGAGAGGATTAGTGGTGGTTGGGAGAGGATTAGTGGTGGTTGGGAGAGGATTAGTGGTGGTTGGGAGAGGATTAGTGGTGGTTGGGAGAGGATTAGTGGTGGTTGGGAGAGGATTAGTGGTGGTTGGGAGAGGATTAGTGGTGGTTGGGAGAGGATTAGTGGTGGTTGGGAGAGGATTAGTGGTGGTTGGGAGAGGATTAGTGGTGGTTGGGAGAGGATTAGTGGTGGTTGGGAGAGGATTAGTGGTGGTTGGGAGAGGATTAGTGGTGGTTGGGAGAGGATTAGTGGTGGTTGGGAGAGGATTAGTGGTGGTTGGGAGAGGATTAGTGGTGGTTGGGAGAGGATTAGTGGTGGTTGGGAGAGGATTAGTGGTGGTTGGGAGAGGATTAGTGGTGGTTGGGAGAGGATTAGTGGTGGTTGGGAGAGGATTAGTGGTGGTTGGGAGAGGATTAGTGGTGGTTGGGAGAGGATTAGTGGTGGTTGGGAGAGGATTAGTGGTGGTTGGGAGAGGATTAGTGGTGGTTGGGAGAGGATTAGTGGTGGTTGGGAGAGGATTAGTGGTGGTTGGGAGAGGATTAGTGGTGGTTGGGAGAGGATTAGTGGTGGTTGGGAGAGGATTAGTGGTGGTTGGGAGAGGATTAGTGGTGGTTGGGAGAGGATTAGTGGTGGTTGGGAGAGGATTAGTGGTGGTTGGGAGAGGATTAGTGGTGGTTGGGAGAGGATTAGTGGTGGTTGGGAGAGGATTAGTGGTGGTTGGGAGAGGATTAGTGGTGGTTGGGAGAGGATTAGTGGTGGTTGGGAGAGGATTAGTGGTGGTTGGGAGAGGATTAGTGGTGGTTGGGAGAGGATTAGTGGTGGTTGGGAGAGGATTAGTGGTGGTTGGGAGAGGATTAGTGGTGGTTGGGAGAGGATTAGTGGTGGTTGGGAGAGGATTAGTGGTGGTTGGGAGAGGATTAGTGGTGGTTGGGAGAGGATTAGTGGTGGTTGGGAGAGGATTAGTGGTGGTTGGGAGAGGATTAGTGGTGGTTGGGAGAGGATTAGTGGTGGTTGGGAGAGGATTAGTGGTGGTTGGGAGAGGATTAGTGGTGGTTGGGAGAGGATTAGTGGTGGTTGGGAGAGGATTAGTGGTGGTTGGGAGAGGATTAGTGGTGGTTGGGAGAGGATTAGTGGTGGTTGGGAGAGGATTAGTGGTGGTTGGGAGAGGATTAGTGGTGGTTGGGAGAGGATTAGTGGTGGTTGGGAGAGGATTAGTGGTGGTTGGGAGAGGATTAGTGGTGGTTGGGAGAGGATTAGTGGTGGTTGGGAGAGGATTAGTGGTGGTTGGGAGAGGATTAGTGGTGGTTGGGAGAGGATTAGTGGTGGTTGGGAGAGGATTAGTGGTGGTTGGGAGAGGATTAGTGGTGGTTGGGAGAGGATTAGTGGTGGTTGGGAGAGGTGTGGTGGTGGGAGGGTTGTGGTGGTTGGGAGAGGATTAGTGGTGGTTGGGAGAGGATTAGTGGTGGTTGGGAGAGGATTAGTGGTGGTTGGGAGAGGATTAGTGGTGGTTGGGAGAGGATTAGTGGTGGTTGGGAGAGGATTAGTGGTGGTTGGGAGAGGATTAGTGGTGGTTGGGAGAGGATTAGTGGTGGTTGGGAGAGGATTAGTGGTGGTTGGGAGAGGATTAGTGGTGGTTGGGAGAGGATTAGTGGTGGTTGGGAGAGGATTAGTGGTGGTTGGGAGAGGATTAGTGGTGGTTGGGAGAGGATTAGTGGTGGTTGGGAGAGGATTAGTGGTGGTTGGGAGAGGATTAGTGGTGGTTGGGAGAGGATTAGTGGTGGTTGGGAGAGGATTAGTGGTGGTTGGGAGAGGATTAGTGGTGGTTGGGAGAGGATTAGTGGTGGTTGGGAGAGGATTAGTGGTGGTTGGGAGAGGATTAGTGGTGGTTGGGAGAGGATTAGTGGTGGTTGGGAGAGGATTAGTGGTGGTTGGGAGAGGATTAGTGGTGGTTGGGAGAGGATTAGTGGTGGTTGGGAGAGGATTAGTGGTGGTTGGGAGAGGATTAGTGGTGGTTGGGAGAGGATTAGTGGTGGTTGGGAGAGGATTAGTGGTGGTTGGGAGAGGATTAGTGGTGGTTGGGAGAGGATTAGTGGTGGTTGGGAGAGGATTAGTGGTGGTTGGGAGAGGATTAGTGGTGGTTGGGAGAGGATTAGTGGTGGTTGGGAGAGGATTAGTGGTGGTTGGGAGAGGATTAGTGGTGGTTGGGAGAGGATTAGTGGTGGTTGGGAGAGGATTAGTGGTGGTTGGGAGAGGATTAGTGGTGGTTGGGAGAGGATTAGTGGTGGTTGGGAGAGGATTAGTGGTGGTTGGGAGAGGATTAGTGGTGGTTGGGAGAGGATTAGTGGTGGTTGGGAGAGGATTAGTGGTGGTTGGGAGAGGATTAGTGGTGGTTGGGAGAGGATTAGTGGTGGTTGGGAGAGGATTAGTGGTGGTTGGGAGAGGATTAGTGGTGGTTGGGAGAGGATTAGTGGTGGTTGGGAGAGGATTAGTGGTGGTTGGGAGAGGATTAGTGGTGGTTGGGAGAGGATTAGTGGTGGTTGGGAGAGGATTAGTGGTGGTTGGGAGAGGATTAGTGGTGGTTGGGAGAGGATTAGTGGTGGTTGGGAGAGGATTAGTGGTGGTTGGGAGAGGATTAGTGGTGGTTGGGAGAGGATTAGTGGTGGTTGGGAGAGGATTAGTGGTGGTTGGGAGAGGATTAGTGGTGGTTGGGAGAGGATTAGTGGTGGTTGGGAGAGGATTAGTGGTGGTTGGGAGAGGATTAGTGGTGGTTGGGAGAGGATTAGTGGTGGTTGGGAGAGGATTAGTGGTGGTTGGGAGAGGATTAGTGGTGGTTGGGAGAGGATTAGTGGTGGTTGGGAGAGGATTAGTGGTGGTTGGGAGAGGATTAGTGGTGGTTGGGAGAGGATTAGTGGTGGTTGGGAGAGGATTAGTGGTGGTTGGGAGAGGATTAGTGGTGGTTGGGAGAGGATTAGTGGTGGTTGGGAGAGGATTAGTGGTGGTTGGGAGAGGATTAGTGGTGGTTGGGAGAGGATTAGTGGTGGTTGGGAGAGGATTAGTGGTGGTTGGGAGAGGATTAGTGGTGGTTGGGAGAGGATTAGTGGTGGTTGGGAGAGGATTAGTGGTGGTTGGGAGAGGATTAGTGGTGGTTGGGAGAGGATTAGTGGTGGTTGGGAGAGGATTAGTGGTGGTTGGGAGAGGATTAGTGGTGGTTGGGAGAGGATTAGTGGTGGTTGGGAGAGGATTAGTGGTGGTTGGGAGAGGATTAGTGGTGGTTGGGAGAGGATTAGTGGTGGTTGGGAGAGGATTAGTGGTGGTTGGGAGAGGATTAGTGGTGGTTGGGAGAGGATTAGTGGTGGTTGGGAGAGGATTAGTGGTGGTTGGGAGAGGATTAGTGGTGGTTGGGAGAGGATTAGTGGTGGTTGGGAGAGGATTAGTGGTGGTTGGGAGAGGATTAGTGGTGGTTGGGAGAGGATTAGTGGTGGTTGGGAGAGGATTAGTGGTGGTTGGGAGAGGATTAGTGGTGGTTGGGAGAGGATTAGTGGTGGTTGGGAGAGGATTAGTGGTGGTTGGGAGAGGATTAGTGGTGGTTGGGAGAGGATTAGTGGTGGTTGGGAGAGGATTAGTGGTGGTTGGGAGAGGATTAGTGGTGGTTGGGAGAGGATTAGTGGTGGTTGGGAGAGGATTAGTGGTGGTTGGGAGAGGATTAGTGGTGGTTGGGAGAGGATTAGTGGTGGTTGGGAGAGGATTAGTGGTGGTTGGGAGAGGATTAGTGGTGGTTGGGAGAGGATTAGTGGTGGTTGGGAGAGGATTAGTGGTGGTTGGGAGAGGATTAGTGGTGGTTGGGAGAGGATTAGTGGTGGTTGGGAGAGGATTAGTGGTGGTTGGGAGAGGATTAGTGGTGGTTGGGAGAGGATTAGTGGTGGTTGGGAGATGGATTAGTTGTGGTTGGGAGAGGATTAGTGGTGGTTGGGAGAGGATTAGTGGTGGTTGGGAGAGGATTAGTGGTGGTTCGGATGATTTGTGCAATCCAGAACATAACTACTTATTTTTGTACCTTTTAATGTTAATATTTTTATGATTTTGTTTTTCTCTTTCTCTGTATTAGTATAATTACTTTGTAACATTTGGTATCGACGCAGGTTTGTGTATATCAGGTTTCTGAGACGAGCGATGTTTGTGTGTGAACAAATAGCTGTTGTATTCCATAAACAATTAATTGTGCTTAAACGTTTGAACTGGTGTCTTTTTTGTACCTTTTTAACCCGTTTTGTATTATCGTTGTTTTATTTTCACGGTAGGTAAATAATTTATTGATTTAAATTGTGTTTGAATAAGTAACTCTGTTAATCGTTAATGTTTTTAATTGAATCTGTATTTTCATGTATTAATTAATATTAGTTGATTGTATTTTGCCGCCAAATTAAAAAATACTCACAAAAAGCAAATATATTCCCTCCATATTCCCTCCCCACTGCATACCGTAAAAGACCTTTAATCTTCCAATTATTTGTATTTGTGCTCTTTAATCTCAATTTATTTTACCCAGTTGTTTGTACTTAAAGTAGTCTGGAATTAAATCTGTAAAATATGTTCGGATTTATAATCGTCCGCATTTGATCATCTTCTTAAATGTTTGTCTGAATGTCGGTGCCGCAATAATATATAGAAAGAAGTTGATGCAGCTGTTTATACTGAGAGCAGATTCTCCAATAACTCTGTAAAGGTAGTTTAGTGCGAACATTTCGGGTGTAAGAGAGGTGCGAGTGCCCAGGGTAACGAATGCAACAGTCGTCGAGATTAGGATGAGGAAACAGGTACATACCAAACACAACATTACTGTTATACCTGTGTCGCTGCAATTCGCATGTTGTTTCTGTAAAAATACAATAAATATACACCATGTCCTGGAATATGGTGTTTTTATTCAGGTATATGCCCCCCCCCACAAAATTTTTTTTTTCTATAAATCTAAATGAGATTGCATGAAATTTGAAACATAGTTAGTTTTACCTCCCTCCTCCTTAGTGGGTGAGCTAGAATTTTTGTTTTCGCTTTTATTGTTTAGCTATAAGCGTTTGAAAAAGGTGTCTCCGACGACATTGCACCAGGTAAACTACAATTATTCTT
>JAUCBJ010005396.1:0-53800 GCA_032718475.1 Nemertoderma westbladi
TATATCTAAGCCTTTGGGACGGACGGTGGAGTGGCTCGTGCTGGTTGTTGTAGTCGTTGTGCAGCTACGACGTTGGCGATAGGCACATCGGCGAAAGTACACCAGCGCTGAGGATCTCGCACTGTCCGGGGGCAAAGAGGGGTAGGCAGCGACGCCCGCTCGCCTAAATATAAACTCATTATAATATGGATAAACTCATATATAGCAGATATGACGGAGTTGATAGAAGATGTTCTTGGTATCGGGGAGCGATATACTCTACTTTTACAAGCGTTTGTTGATAGCTTAATACGCGGCGACGTTAGTCCAACTGCTGCGGAGGACGATGGTCATTATATCGAACCGCCAATGTCCCAAGAGCAGCTCGCGCGCGAGTTGGACTATAGAAAATTTGCTGCTCGATATACGCAGCGTAATGGTACGTATATGGTCTTCTTAACTACTGGTCATCCTATCGATTTACACAATACGGACTATGTCGACTATATATCCTACCCAGCGGAAGCGGAACGATAAACTGAGACTCGAACATGAAAATTCTATTCGAAACCGACTCGAAAGTACAGATGTTGAAGAGCCGGATAAACGCAGCGACTTCACCAAATACCTGGAATTCTTGAGAGAAACCTATCTCGATATTACCAGTCCACAGAATCTAGAAACTCGATATCCTCAAGGTATACATCATGACCGCATGGTAGAACTCAAACGGCTCTATTCCACTATGATGTATCTTACCGCCGATCGACCGCTACCTGTTGTACCGGATAGCTTCGAACGGATGGAGGAATATTGTAAGCTGGAGAAAGATCACTCGCATTTCCCCTACAAGACGTGTGTCTTTGGTATTATTGTGATGAATGCCCAAGACCCAACCAACAAACAGAAAGACATAAACATCCGCAGAGACGTTGCTTTAAACACGGTTTTACTCGCTATATTTACGGGAGTTTCTAGCGAAACTTGTTCGATGTATCACCTACGCTCGTTCGACTCAGACGATCCTTAAATAAACCAATGATCAGAGTTCGGAATACTCGATCAGATCTCCTCATTCCCTAGTGAGACCTCAGACTCTTGATCCTATTATTATGACGGATCCTCCCGAGCTGTACTCACTACTCAAAGATCTAGTGCTACCCTAACAATTAATCGGTAACACTCCGACAGTGATTTCTAGCTAGCCGCCCATCTTACCTAGCCGGATTGTGACGCGGACACCTAATATCACTATCCCACCGTATGGTCGTCCCCGTTTAACGCGATACAACCCTTCATCAAGGTGAAGGAGAACGTTGTGCGAAACGAATTAAACGCTATTCTACAAAGATCAAAAAGAAACCTGCGTTTGTTCAGATAAACGTAAGTTATAACAGTAAGTCCAATCGATAAACGAATTGGCCTTATCTCAGTTCGATTGGGAAATCTCGAATCTCTAAGAAGATATCAAGCTTAGAAAACCCTATTCTCTGCGAGAGTTTTGGACGAACGTATCCCATGACAAGCGGAGGAAAATCAGCTCGAGGAGAAGCATATCGAAATGGACGAGACACCGACCGTAAACCCAAACCTTCTAATGCAATTGTATTGCACCCTTTACCCAGGAGTTATAGCCTTTCTAGTAAAGTGGCTCGCCCCAAAGAGAAAAGGACTCTTGCTGGCCTCGGGAAACTGCGTGAACGCCGTCCGCGCAAGAAAAACTAACTGTTTAGAGTATCTTTATGTTTTAGAAACTGTGATTTTTATATTTTATAGACTGAAAATCCCATTTTCTGGGAGCGGTGTAAAAGCTTTTGCTGAATTGCCCGGTTATTTTTCCTTATTTTTCCCGTAAAATACTCTGTAGTTGGTTTAATAGGCGTAAGAGGCCGTATTATTGCTGTATCGGTGTTTTTAGAGGATCTAAGAGCTATTTCTTCCGTATGTGTACTGTGGAAGGCATAGTTGATGATTCTATGGCAATTCCGTGACGCAAAAGAGGCGAGATACTCTTGAACAGTAGTTACTATGACGACGGTTAACAGCTGATATTCATACGTGTCGATTTTCTTTGTTCTACGGCATCTCTTAGTTCAGTCAGCCAATCAGAGCATTTTTATGGCTCTTGTACAGAAATTTCCTAGAAATCACGCAATGTATTATGGGCAGTGTTTACATTCAGTCCTGAGCCAAGGAAGAACGGCTTTGGAATATTTTGTGCTTTTCTGCTTTAGCCTAACACTAGTAGGCTTAATTATAAGGACATATATCCGTTATCTGCACTGGTTAACACTGGTTAACTGGCCCATACTGTGCAACTTAACTTAACATTACTGCTTTGCTGTCGGTTATTCATTATATTTGTTGATGAATTATTATATTTGGAATAACGAGAAATAACCCCGAAACCCAATATTCTTGATATACCGAAGGTAAGAGAGAAAGGTTACATATAACGATTGCGACTTATGTTAAAGTGGTTTGAAGTGAATCTAATGTTATTTGATAGACCCTACATGAGTCGGTCTGTGTTCCTTTTATATGTGACTAAAATCAGTGAAGATCGGCAGATTAGTGTGCAGTATTGTGCAGCATTGTGTATGAGTGAGACTGATAACGAAGCATTTCCTAAAGAATGCGCCATATATGTGAATTGTAACTAAGCCATATCGTTGTGAGTAGTTTAAGTCATAACTCTGTTTATATAGATAGAGCGCCACGTCCTAAAGGAACTGTTAATATTCCCCGAAGGTGAATAATATTGTCAGAGATTATATAATACTGTCAGTCGAATAATACATTAGGCTTACATAGCAATACGATTAAGCCCTCGAAGTCAATCTCCCGGGTATATCCAACGGGTGAATGATCGCGCACAGATTGGTTTCAACTAGTGTAGTGAATCAAATACTTGTTAGAGGCTAAAGCGATTTATTATCTAGAAGACATCCTAATTTGGCGGGTTAAACTGCCAAAGGTCTGAAAGCGCGAACAGCAATATAACTTCATAGTTTTGCGGATTGTAAATAACAAAGCTAGAGAAGATGTTAATTTTCAAATAATACGCCCTCTAGCGGCAGACAGGGGAACTTCAGACTAATCTATGTCTCCGCAAAAGATATGGCCTAGGCCGTAGTAGATGCCTACCGAGTTTAAACCTATTCGGAATGAAAATAACAAAGTTAGAGAAGTTGTTAATTTTCAGATCATACGCCCTCTAGCGGCAGACCATGGAACTGCAGACGGCTGGATATAGGTAAGAGTAATTAGTAATCAGAGGTGTCACGAGAGGGGGGGCGGGGCGCTTGGATACAACTATAGCTTGGATAAGCTGTTGCTTGGTTAAAGCTAATTGGGGGTCAAACGTCAACGATAAAGCTGTCTGGATATAAATAAGAGTAATTCTTTACCAGTAAGGGAGCTGTATACCCTATGTCTAAGTATAACGAGATGAAAGTCAATGAGGTCATATAGAAACCAATATATAAAACTAATTATTGGTAAATCTAAAATAAAGTACAATAAAATAAATACAAATAAATTAATAAATTAAAATTAAATATAAATAAATAAGTATTAATGAATAAAAGAGCTGCGGTGTCACTTATGACACCCTCTTGAGCCGGCTTTGTGACAGTTGGACAACACTGAAGACCCATTGAGTGTCAGGGCGCTAATCAGTCTGATTAATTAGGATAATCAATTAAACCCTAATTAGGAGTCATAGGACACCTATTAGGGTTTAATTGTACTACAGTAATTAATTGATGACACCTGTCAATTAGGGTCTAATTAGCCTAATTAGGAGGTTCACCCAGACAGCCTGGCGCCAATGACACCCATTGACACCCATAGGGTGATAGTTGGGTGTCATATGACACCCAATGGGTGTCAGTTGGGTCCAAGTGTCACAAAGCCGGCCAAGACCCTACTACTGCCGCTTAACTACCTAAACCAATATTGGATATTGAGTTCCGTTTTGGAGTACGCCGCACAGACACTAAAATTGCAATAACTTTTGAGTTTGTGAATGGATTTTGCTAAAATTACTTGCAAACCTTTTCTACGTCGATGCTCTTTCAATATAGATAATAAGAATATTAATAATAAGGATAATTTTTTCAAAAATATTTTAATTTACTTTTTTCGCCGTAAAAAAAAGTAAAATCAATGCAATCCTATGGGTTACTGGCTAACAACCGCGGCATTGCCTTGCTTTCGGTTTTCCTTAAAGTTCTAACCTCGATTATAAACAAGCGAGTACGCAAAGAAATAAAGAACCACATCCCTGACGTCCAGTACGGCTTTGTGCCGGGTAAGTCAACTCGCCACGCAGCCAAACTACTCTTCGACATATCCTCCAGCAAACACACCACCTTTGCCGCTTTCGTCGATGTTCGTAAAGCCTTCGATGTCGTTAGCAGGGCTATGCTACTCTACAAATTATACAGTTTCGGTATCAAAGGGAAATTATTCAATATCATCAGAGACATACTAGACAACTGGATTCAGGTTTACGAAGGTCTAAGGTTATCCAACATCATCCACCAACTACGGGGTATATTACAGGGGGACTGCTTTTCGCCAACCGCCTTCATTATATTTATAACAGACCTAGCTTGTGCAATCCGAATAGCTACCGATCTAGTCAAACTAATATTTTACGCCGATGACCTAGACCTAGTGCTCTACTCCGACAACCGCGAATAACTACATCGCGCCCTTAATGCCTTACACAGCTGGTGTCTAACCAATGGTATGACGGTCAATCTTAAAAAGACTAAAATTATAAAGTTTCGAAAAGCCGGTCGCTTCGCCCTTTCTGATAAATTCCCTAATGATGGGAAAATAATTGAAATCGTAAACAAATATGAATATCTCGGTTTAATTCTGCAACCTTCTCTATGTTTCACAGAACACATCCAGCAAAAGAAAATAAAGGCTAACTCAATTACTGGCTCCATGCGACACCTCGCGCTTCTCTCAATAGAAACAGGACTAAAAATATTTAACATGAAAATCTACCCCGCAGCACTATATCTCATAACATCGTATGGCAAATATCTTACTTTGAAAAATCTAAAAGAACTGGACAAAATTAAAACAAGTTATATCAAGAGAATGTTGTCACTGCACTCGTCATCCTCCTCCACTCTCGCTTTAATGTTAGTGGGGGAAATCTCTCTAATGGAAACCGTCATAAATAAATACCCGGACCTAATCACTGCCAACGTCCGCACAGCATACCTCGATTTCCGGCGCGAACCAGAAGTCAACATCACATCGGAAGGCTACCTAAACGGCCCTGCCTTTGCTTGTTCCGTATGGAAGCAACCGAGCCAATGGAATCGCCACCACATCACCCGAGCCACGTCGCACGGATTCCACCATCTGATCTGCGCCACCAACACTCGCTTCCACACTACCATCTCTGCAGACTGTCTGTGCCGCCACTGCCACAACCAATGTGGGAACCGCTACCACGCCCTTAACAGCGCCGCTTGTCCCAACCTGGCAGTTCTCGCCTCGACCATTAACTAAAGAAACTAATATTTATTTTTATTTTATATCTATTTTATTGATAAAATAATATAATGATTTTACCGAATTTCATTTACCCCGTTGGGGAGTGTATATTATTATATTATTATGGGTTACTTTTTTTCCCTAGGGAAAAAAGTGAAACTTTTTCTCCCGATTTTTGGGTGTACTCGAACGAAAAAGTAACAATTTAAGAATAAAAGAGTTTTCTGAAAAAAGAAAGAATCATACAGTATTACAACCTCCACCTATTATCCGTTATCAATTCTTTACAACTATTCAGAATTAAAATCGCACCGTAAACGTTTACTAGGACTAGGATTACATATTACGGCAGCATCAACTTTAGCTCTGCATCTTGTCGACGAACACTCATTTATCGAGGACATAGGCCTAACTAAGAAATCGCCATCAATATTTAACGCCGAAATTACAGTATCACCCAATATAATAACCATCGCTACAATCGTGAACAAAACATTTTATTGACGAAAATTATTTAAACGGACCAGCCTTTGCTACTTCAACGTCTGGAAACTATCCAAGCAACGGAACCGCCACGTACTAACACGATGCACAGCTCACGGATTCCACCATAAAATATGTAAGACCGATCGGCCTTTCCTCTCGCTCACTGCCGAATGTATCTGCCGTTATTGCGACTCCAACTGTTCTGACCGCTATCACGCTGTGCGATGCGCAGCGTCCCCGACTCTAGCGGAACTGGCAGCCAAGTAACCCCCCCCCCCCCCCCAAGGTTGTATATCAATATCGGCCTTGGCCTTCTGCCCCGGTCAGTCGGTAGTCGGTACGTAGTAGTAGTCGTAGTCGGTGTCAGTCTGTACAATTTTATTTTCTTCATGTTGATATATCGTATCGTAAGGGCCTATCACTCCTAGAACAGGTGATATTCTCTGTGCTGTACTGACACCGCTGATTTAGTAAATAAATCTATCTATCTATCTATCAGACATTACCCAGTCAGGAGCCAGTACAGCAGTAAGCCAGTGGGCTAGACAGCTAGAGCTACAGCAGTACTGCAGTAGGTACCTGGAAAGTCAAGACTGCAAGAAGAGACAGGACGATAGGACAGTACTGCAGTAGGAACAGCAATTCAATAGTCTGATCTGATACCGGTAGTCTGGTAGTGGCCTGGCCTGGCACCTAGACCTCGCTACATTAAAATACTGAAATAACCGACATGCCTATGCAAAAAACGGAAACGAAAACGGTAAACACGAGCCTTACCGTTTGCAAACCATGGCGATTCATTGCATTATTGTTCCTCATTTTGGCCTTCATTTGTCTGATAGTCGCGGTATCAACAACTAGATGGATCCACTCTGACAACTACTACGCGGGTCTGTGGCAAAAGTGCGGAGTCATCGTGCGAAGTTCCATCGTGGATAACGCAGACACGGGGTTCAAGGAGCGGCAGACCGTGGAGGAATCCAATTGCGACAGTCAGCCTGGGGAGGCGTGGTTGAACGCGGTTGCGGCGTTCGTTATCCTTGGGCTCATCATCGCAGCTGTCGGTATCGTCTTCGTTATCGTATCCTTCCTTATCTCGAGCCTAGATTTCCTCGCTCGCATCGCCGGTTTCATCTCCATCGTAGGGGCTGTTTTCCTTCTCATCGCTCTTATCGTGTACACCGTTGAGGTGACCTGGACCGTATTCAATGAGGTTGTTAACGCTTCGCTCTACGATTGGTATTTTGGTTGGAGTTATGGTTTCACTTGGGGCGCGCTATTCTTCTTCGTTGGCGCAGCGATTCTATTGATATTCCTCAATAAAACGGATCGGAGTTTCTACGAGAGACGAAACGAATCCTACACCATGTAAAATGGAACCACGCGGTAATGTTGATAGACTAGGCCTAGGCCTACAATCAAACAGACAAAGAGAAAGAACACGTTTTTTGAGGATTTTATTTGTGTGACTTTTATAGCGTGAGTGTCTTTCTATTTGCTTTTGTATGTGCGACTTATTTGTTCTTGGTAGTTGATAGTAAGTTATTAGTAATATAGGTAGGGTAGGGTAGGGTAGACCCTATTAGTGTACCGGTAGCTTCTACTCCTACTGTGTATTTTTCGCAGCTTAGGCCTATATAATACCCTTAGGGCTTAGGGCTATACTGCTATATAATATATTTGAAATTCGAGTTGATAACAAACAAACATACGGCATTCCATTGTGTGTGGAAGTATAGGCCTAGTATATATGGGAAACTTACATTCTTGGCCTAATTATATAAGTAGACCCTCCTGTTTGGGATTTGGATTTTAAAATGTTAAAAATATGGAAATGTCCAGTTGTACACTACCGGTACAGTACTACATTACAGTTGTACACTACCGGTAACTTAAGACACAATTTTCGCAGGTTTTTGGTATTTTGTTTGAACCGGCTTAATTTCATTTATTTCGCGGAATTGATAACCAGTTAAAATAATATTAATTATTAAATTAAAAACCGTAGCTTTTATATATTTTGTTGTTTAAATATAGAAAGTACCGTAGGCCTATATAAATATATTAACATTGTTTTTAACTTATAATAATTAAGTTAAAATAATATATATTATAATAGTAATAAATTGACGTTGCCATAGCAGCATAACCATAGGTATTTATATATCAACTTTGTACTTCGTTTTACAAATTTTGTGAAATAAATATTTCTTAACGAAATAATCAGTAATAATACGTAATATATACATATCGCATTATATATATTTACGGAATATATATTTCATTTTGTTTATAATTATTCGTAGGTTACCGGTAACAACATACATAAACGGAGCCTTAATTCCTTTTTATTATATAAGTGCGCCATTCGATTCAGTGCTGTGTCGCCTTCTGTGCCTAAGAGTTACATTATTTATATAAAAGTTACTTTACCTATATTACCACTTGGACTTCTGTTGTAATTATATTCGAAAGTTTAAATATTATTTTACGCCGTAAATGCGTTTATATTATTCTAAATTATTTGATATTCGTGAGACGAGCACGGCAACAACGTTGAATGTATTTTGACCACCCTAAGCATAAAGTTATACACCCTAAGCATAAAGTTATACACCCTAAGCGTAAAGTTATACACCGTAAGCATAAAGTTATACACTCTAAGCATAAAGTTAAACACCGTAAGCATAAAGTTATTCACCCTAAGCATAAAGTTATACACCGTAAGCATAAAGTTATTCACCCTAAGCATAAAGTTATACACCGTAAGCATAAAGTTAAACACCGTAAGCATAAAGTTATACACCCTAAGCATAAATTTATACACCCTAAGCATAAAGTTATACACCCTAAGCATAAAGTTATACACCCTAAGCATAAAGTTATACACTCTAAGCATAAAGTTATACGTACCCTAAGCATAAAGTTATACACTCTAAGCATAAAGTTAAACACCCTAAGCATAAAGTTATGCACTCTAAGCATAAAGTTATACACTCTAAGCATAAAGTTATACACTCTAAGCATAAAGTTAAACACCGTAAGCATAAAGTTATACACCCTAAGCATAAATTTATACACCCTAAGCATAAAGTTTTACACCCTAAGCATAAAGTTATACACCCTTAGCATAAAGTTATACACTCTAAGCATAAAGTTATACACTCTAAGCATAAAGTTAAACACCGTAAGCATAAAGTTATACACCCTAAGCATAAATTTATACACCCTAAGCATAAAGTTATACACCCTAAGCATAAAGTTATACACCCTAAGCATAAAGTTATACACCCTAAGCATAAAGTTATACACTCTAAGCATAAAGTTATACACCCTAAGCATAAAGTTATACACTCTAAGCATAAAGTTAAACACACTAAGCATAAAGTTATACACCCTAAGCATAAAGTTATACACCCTAAGCGTAAAGTTATACACCGTAAGCATAAAGTTATACACTCTAAGCATAAAGTTAAACACCGTAAGCATAAAGTTATTCACCCTAAGCATAAAGTTATATACCGTAAGCATAAAGTTATTCACCCTAAGCATAAAGTTATACACCGTAAGCATAAAGTTAAACACCGTAAGCATACAGTTATACACCCTAAGCATAAATTTATACACCCTAAGCATAAAGTTATACACCCTAAGCATAAAGTTATACACCCTAAGCATAAAGTTATACACTCTAAGCATAAAGTTATACACCCTAAGCATAAAGTTATACACTCTAAGCATAAAGTTAAACACCCTAAGCATAAAGTTATACACTCTAAGCATAAAGTTAAACACCCTAAGCATAAAGTTATACACCCTAAGCATAAAGTTATACACCCTAAGCATAAAGTTATACACCCTAAGCATAAGGTTATTCACTGTAAGCATAAAGTTATACACTCTAAGCATAAAGTTATACACCCTAAGCATAAAGTTAAAACACCTTAAGCATAAAGTTATACACTCTAAGCATAAAGTTATACACCCTAAGCATAAAGTTATACACCCTAAGCATAAAGTTATACACCGTAAGCATAGGGTTATACACTCTAAGCATAAAGTTATACACTCTAAGCATAAAGTTATACACTCTAAGCATAAAGTTATGCACTCTAAGCATAAAGTTATACACCCTAAGCATAAAGTTGTACACCCTAAGCTAAGCATAAAGTTATACACTCTAAGCATAAAGTTATACACTCTAAGCATAAAGTTATACACCCTAAGCATAAAGTTATACACCCTAAGCATAAAGTTATACACCCTAAGCATAAAGTTATACACCGTAAGCATAGGGTTATACACTCTAAGCATAAAGTTATACACTCTAAGCATAAAGTTATACACTCTAAGCATAAAGTTATGCACTCTAAGCATAAAGTTATACACCCTAAGCATAAAGTTGTACACCCTAAGCTAAGCATAAAGTTATACACTCTAAGCATAAAGTTATACACCCTAAGCATAAAGTTATACACCCTAAGCATAAAGTTATACACCCTAAGCATAAAGTTATACACCGTAAGCATAGGGTTATACACTCTAAGCATAAAGTTATACACTCTAAGCATAAAGTTATACACTCTAAGCATAAAGTTATGCACTCTAAGCGTAAAGTTATACACCCTAAGCATAAAGTTATACACCCTAAGCATAAAGTTATACACCCTAAGCATAAAGTTATACACCGTAAGCATAGGGTTATACACTCTAAGCATAAAGTTATACACTCTAAGCATAAAGTTATACACTCTAAGCATAAAGTTATGCACTCTAAGCATAAAGTTATACACACTAAGCATAAAGTTATACACCCTAAGCTAAGCATAAAGTTATACACTCTAAGCATAACGTTATACACCCTAAGCATAAAGTTATACACCGTAAGCATAAAGTTAAACACACTAAGCATAAGGTTATACACTCTAAGCATAAATTCGAACATCCCAAGTTTAGAATGTAGAATCTCCCACGTCATCGCGATGTTCAACCAGCTGATTCCAATAATGTTTCAACTTTCGAATAACTTAGACATAGTTTTTATATTTGTTTATAATTATGTATAGCTATACTTTCTCTTTATATTACATAAATGTGCCCAACTTATATAATGTTTTTATCCACTCCAATACATGGCGTTGGATGATTCACTGTTTTAATTACAAATATTTATATTATTATGTTATTTATATATTTCACAATTGAAATATGATATAATTATTTATCGCATCGCTATTACAGTACTGCATATTATTTTTTGTAGCGCTGAATTTACTTTTTGCAATGTTTTTTTTACATAATATGAAAAATTCGACCAATTATTTTTCATCGTTAATTTAAATTTGCGAATGTTTTATAGTAAAATATGCCATTTTAATTACAATATGATGTGCTGCTTTCCTTTATAAATCAGCCATGCAGTATAACCCTTTGTCCACTTATGACGAGATAATTTAACCTTAAATATTTTGAGGATTTTGAATAAATAATTTCATATTCAATCCATTGTTTAACATTCAGAACATATTTATTGCGTTGCTAGATCTGTAGTATGTATGGGTAACGCTGAATATATAAATTCAATTAATTTCAGTTAACCATCACAATAAATGTAAATTCAATTATATTACAGTGTTTAGTCGTGTATTGGCACTACTTGTTAAAGCTTATAAATGTTGTCATGTATCCAGGCTAATGCGAAGATATGATATTTTTATTTTTTATTAACTGAACAATATTGAACTGCACACCGAATCTATTAATCCAATTTGTCCGCTATAGTTTACTTGGATTACTGTAGCAATGTTTGTGTCCCCGCACTTATCTGCTTTAATGATCAGTCTGGTTGATGTTTTTTTTCATCTAACCACTCATGAACTATCGCTGCACATTAGGTTTATAATGTAATAATATATATTATGTTTATATTTAAATTTAATTTGTTTTAGATTTTATTTAATGTTGAATATACTTCTTATTTTTTAACTCGCTAATGTCGATTTATCAAACTAAGTGGTGGGCTTGATGAACAGGGCTTGGTTGACACAAGGATTTTGTGATGTAAAGATGGTGGCATGCCAGTATTGGTTGACAGAAAGAAGGAGATACGCAATGCGTATCCCATTGCGCCTCATAATAGCCTCTCGTCAACAAGTCAACCCCACCGACTAGCGGCACTGGCTGTTTCAGCTGACGGGGCCCTGTCGAAAAACGCGTCCCTGATGCAGTAAGGGCCCTCTTTTGAGGAGCAATATTATTATTGCCGCGGATCTGCTTCTACTCTAGGCCAGACCTAGCCAGAAGTAGAATCCTCACCAACCATCAACATGAATAGATGAATCTGACACTTGCCCCAACATCCCCCCCGGTATACAGACGCCCGGCCCGGACGTTTCGGCCCATAACTGTAACTTAATGAAAAGGCCAACTTGTTTGATATGATAATAATTATTCATTAAAATTATAATTATTTCACAATAACATACAAACACTTAATAAAATATCTTGCATGAAATGGCTATTTAATTTACCTTTATTTCGAAATAAAATAAACATTAGGGAAGTGGTGCACTGGTTCCATAGACAATTCGCCATAATTATGTTATGCGGCCGAAAAAATGCATGTCAGAATAAATCTATTGGTCTCGAGTACCACATTGCTAATATACAGTACTACCAAAGTGAATCAATTTCACGAACCATTTAGGGCTTAAATCTCGTCTGATCGATATATTTTGGAGATACTTCATTAATGTTAAACATTACTCAATTGATAATTCTTGTAGCTGGACAGTGTATTGCAGCTATGTCTTAATGATCTGTTGAAACAATAACTCTCATTTTCGATGATAGATGATTTTGATTTATACTGATAGATAACGACGTATATTGCTTTTATTAATACATATTTTATTTCACTTCACATCCACTCTGGTCCTTTTAATGCGCATTCATTTCATCTAAATTTAAATTTAATACGCATATATTTCATCTAAATTTAAATTTAATACGCATATATTTTATCTCATTCCATGACATCCAGTCTGTCTCATAATTATTAGCAATGCTCCTATAATGGAATATATCTTATCTATTATATTTTTAAGACCAACATTAAAATACAGAAATAATTTTAATTTGGTTTATTTTAATGTACTTAATTTATTGACTCACACTTTAAAATACGTATGTTTTTTTATGGGGGAAACCCCATCATCATAATACTAAGGTTAATTTGTCAGCATATGTTATCTTTGTTCTAAGTTACAGTATGGTGTATATTTATATTAATAAATAATAATAATAATATTACATTAGTTATTATTTATAAATATAATGTAGAACTTCGATCTTGGCGACTTTCAAACAGGTGTCGGAGCAGTTCCTACTGACAACTCCTCTTGTAACGAACGTAACAACTACAAAACAAATATATTGAATAACTTATTATTAATAGCTTATTTAAGGGAGTAAAGTGAAACTTTGGGCCAAAACGTCCGACAAGCAAATCTTGTATTTCATTCATTGGGCCGAAACGTCCTAGGCCAAAACGTCTTAGACCGAAACGTCTGTTACCCCTTTAGTTGACTGTAATAGTCCCTTTAGTTCAGCTATCTTTAGTTGACTGTAATAGTCCCTTTAGTTCATCTATCTTTAGTTGACTGTAATAGTCCCTTTAGTTCAGCTATCTTTAGTTGACTGTAATAGTCCCTTTAGTTCAGCTATCTTTAGTTGACTGTAATAGTCCCTTTAGTTCAGCTATCTTTATTTCACTGTAATAGTCCCTTAGTTTAGCTATCTTTAGTTGACTGTAATAGTCCCTTTAGTTCAGCTATCTTTAGTTGACTGTAATAGTCCCTTAGTTTAGCTATCTTTATTTGACTGTAGTAGTCCCTTTAGTTCAGCTATCTTTAGTTGACTGTAATAGTCCCTTAGTTTAGCTATCTTTAGTTGACTGTAATAGTCCCTTTAGTTCAGCTATCTTTAGTTGACTGTAATAGTCCCTTAGTTTAGCTATCTTTAGTTGACTGTAATAGTCCCTTTAGTTCAGCTATCTTTAGTTGACTGTAATAGTCCCTTAGTTTAGCTATCTTTAGTTGACTGTAATAGTCCCTTTAGTTCAGCTATCTTTAGTTGACTGTAGTAGTCCCTTTAGTTCAGCTATCTTTAGTTGACTGTAATAGTCCCTTAGTTTAGCTATCTTTAGTTGACTGTAATAGTCCCTTTAGTTCAGCTATCTTTAGTTGACTGTAATAGTCCCTTAGTTTAGCTATCTTTAGTTGACTGTAATAGTCCCTTTAGTTCAGCTATCTTTAGTTGACTGTAATAGTCCCTTAGTTCAGCTATCTTTAGTTGACTGTAATAGTCCCTTTAGTTCAGCTATCTTTAGTTGACTGTAATAGTCCCTTAGTTTAGCTATCTTTAGTTGACTGTAATAGTCCCTTTAGTTCAGCTATCTTTAGTTGACTGTAGTAGTCCCTTTAGTTCAGCTATCTTTAGTTGACTGTAATAGTCCCTTAGTTTAGCTATCTTTAGTTGACTGTAATAGTCCCTTTAGTTCAGCTATCTTTAGTTGACTGTAATAGTCCCTTTAGTTCAGCCATCTTTAGTTTACTGTAATAGTCCATTTAGTTCAGCTATCTTTAGTTGACTGTAATAGTCCCTTAGTTCAGCTATCTTTAGTTGACTGTAATAGTCCCTTAGTTTAGCTATCTTTAGTTGACTGTAATAGTCCCTTTAGTTCAGCTATCTTTAGTTGACTGTAATAGTCCCTTTAGTTCAGCTATCTTTAGTTTACTGTAATAGTCCATTTAGTTCAGCTATCTTTAGTTGACTGTAATAGTCCCTTAGTTTAGCTATCTTTAGTTGACTGTAATAGTCCCTTTAGTTCAGCTATCTTTAGTTGACTGTAATAGTCCCTTAGTTTAGCTATCTTTAGTTGACTGTAATAGTCCCTTTAGTTCAGCTATCTTTAGTTGACTGTAATAGTCCCTTTAGTTCAGCTATCTTTAGTTTACTGTAATAGTCCATTTAGTTCAGCTATCTTTAGTTGACTGTAATAGTCCCTTAGTTTAGCTATCTTTAGTTGACTGTAATAGTCCCTTTAGTTCAGCTATCTTTAGTTGACTGTAATAGTCCCTTAGTTCAGCTATCTTTAGTTGACTGTAATAGTCCCTTTAGTTCAGCTATCTTTAGTTTACTGTAATAGTCCCTTTAGTTCAGCTATCTTTAGTTTACTGTAATAGTCCCTTTAGTTCAGTTATCTTTAGTTGACTGTAATAGTCGTCCCTTTAGTTCAGCTATCTTTAGTTGACTGTAGTAGTCCCTTTAGTTCAGCTATCTTTAGTTGACTGTAATAGTCCCTTAGTTTAGCTATCTTTAGTTGACTGTAATAGTCCCTTTAGTTCAGCTATCTTTAGTTGACTGTAATAGTCCCTTAGTTTAGCTATCTTTAGTTGACTGTAATAGTCCCTTTAGTTCAGCTATCTTTAGTTGACTGTAATAGTCCCTTAGTTCAGCTATCTTTAGTTGACTGTAATAGTCCCTTTAGTTCAGCTATCTTTAGTTGACTGTAATAGTCCCTTAGTTTAGCTATCTTTAGTTGACTGTAATAGTCCCTTTAGTTCAGCTATCTTTAGTTGACTGTAGTAGTCCCTTTAGTTCAGCTATCTTTAGTTGACTGTAATAGTCCCTTAGTTTAGCTATCTTTAGTTGACTGTAATAGTCCCTTTAGTTCAGCTATCTTTAGTTGACTGTAATAGTCCCTTAGTTTAGCTATCTTTAGTTGACTGTAATAGTCCCTTTAGTTCAGCTATCTTTAGTTGACTGTAATAGTCCCTTAGTTTAGCTATCTTTAGTTGACTGTAATAGTCCCTTTAGTTCAGCTATCTTTAGTTGACTGTAATAGTCCCTTAGTTCAGCTATCTTTAGTTGACTGTAATAGTCCCTTAGTTCAGCTATCTTTAGTTGACTGTAATAGTCCCTTTAGTTCATCTATCTTTAGTTGACTGTAATAGTAGTCCCTTTAGTTCAGCTATCTTTAGTTGACTGTAATAGTCCCTTAGTTCAGCTATCTTTAGTTGACTGTAATAGTCCCTTAGTTCAGCTATCTTTAGTTGACTGTAATAGTCCCTTAGTTTAGCTATCTTTACTTGACTGTAATAGTCCCTTAGTTCAGCTATCTTTAGTTGACTGTAATAGTCCCTTAGTTTAGCTATCTTTACTTGACTGTAATAGTCCCTTAGTTCAGCTATCTTTAGTTGACTGTAATAGTCCCTTACTTCAGCTATCTTTAGTTGACTGTAATAGTCCCTTAGTTTAGCTATCTTTAGTTGACTGTAATAGTCCCTTACTTCAGCTATCTTTAGTTGACTGTAATAGTCCCTTTAGTTCAGCCATCTTTAGTTGACTGTAATAGTCCCTTAGTTTAGCTATCTTTAGTTGACTGTAGTAGTCCCTTTAGTTCAGCTATCTTTAGTTGACTGTAATAGTCCCTTAGTTCAGCTATCTTTGGCTGACTGTAATAGTAGTCCCTTTAGTTCAGCTATCTTTAGTTGACTGTAATAGTCCCTTAGTTCAGCTATCTTTAGTTTACTGTAATAGTCCCTTTAGTTCAGCTATCTTTAGTTGACTGTAATAGTCCCTTAGTTTAGCTATCTTTAGTTTACTGTAATAGTCCCTTAGTTCAGCTATCTTTAGTTGACTGTAATAGTCCCTTTAGTTCAGCTATCTTTAGTTGACTGTAATAGTAGTCCCTTTAGTTCAGCTATCTTTAGTTGACTGTAATAGTAGTCCCTTAGTTTAGCTATCTTTAGTTGACTGTAATAGTCCCTTTAGTTCAGCTATCTTTAGTTGACTGCAATAGTCCCTTAGTTCAGCTATCTTTAGTTGACTGTAATAGTCAATTTAGTTCAGCTATCTTTAGTTGACTGTAATAGTCCATTTAGTTCAGCTATCTTTAGTTGACTGTAATAGTCCCTTTAGTTCAGCTATCTTTAGTTGACTGTAGTAGTCCCTTTAGTTCAGCTATCTTTAGTTGACTGTAATAGTCCCTTAGTTTAGCTATCTTTAGTTGACTGTAATAGTCCCTTTAGTTCAGCTATCTTTAGTTGACTGTAATAGTCCCTTTAGTTCAGCTATCTTTAGTTGACTGTAATAGTCCCTTTAGTTCAGCTATCTTTAGTTGACTGTAATAGTCCCTTAGTTTAGCTATCTTTAGTTGACTGTAATAGTCCCTTTAGTTCAGCTATCTTTAGTTGACTGTAATAGTCCCTTAGTTTAGCTATCTTTAGTTGACTGTAATAGTCCCTTTAGTTCAGCTATCTTTAGTTGACTGTAGTAGTCCCTTTAGTTCAGCTATCTTTAGTTGACTGTAATAGTCCCTTAGTTTAGCTATCTTTAGTTGACTGTAATAGTCCCTTTAGTTCAGCTATCTTTAGTTGACTGTAATAGTCCCTTAGTTCAGCTATCTTTAGTTGACTGTAATAGTCCCTTTAGTTCATCTATCTTTAGTTGACTGTAATAGTAGTCTCTTTAGTTCAGCTATCTTTAGTTGACTGTAATAGTCCCTTAGTTTAGCTATCTTTAGTTGACTGTAATAGTCCCTTTAGTTCAGCTATCTTTAGTTGACTGTAATAGTCCCTTAGTTCAGCTATCTTTAGTTGACTGTAATAGTCCCTTTAGTTCATCTATCTTTAGTTGACTGTAATAGTAGTCTCTTTAGTTCATCTATCTTTAGTTGACTGTAATAGTAGTCTCTTTAGTTCATCTATCTTTAGTTGACTGTAATAGTAGTCTCTTTAGTTCAGCTATCTTTAGTTGACTGTAATAGTCCCTTAGTTCAGCTATCTTTAGTTGACTGTAATAGTCCCTTTAGTTCATCTATCTTTAGTTGACTGTAATAGTAGTCTCTTTAGTTCATCTATCTTTAGTTGACTGTAATAGTAGTCTCTTTAGTTCATCTATCTTTAGTTGACTGTAATAGTAGTCTCTTTAGTTCAGCTATCTTTAGTTGACTGTAATAGTCCCTTAGTTCAGCTATCTTTAGTTGACTGTAATAGTCCATTTAGTTCAGCTATCTTTAGTTGACTGTAATAGTCCCTTTAGTTCAGCTATCTTTAGTTGACTGTAGTAGTCCCTTTAGTTCAGCTATCTTTAGTTGACTGTAATAGTCCCTTAGTTTAGCTATCTTTAGTTGACTGTAATAGTCCCTTTAGTTCAGCTATCTTTAGTTGACTGTAATAGTCCCTTTAGTTCAGCTATCTTTAGTTGACTGTAATAGTCCCTTTAGTTCAGCTATCTTTAGTTGACTGTAATAGTCCCTTAGTTTAGCTATCTTTAGTTGACTGTAATAGTCCCTTTAGTTCAGCTATCTTTAGTTGACTGTAATAGTCCCTTAGTTTAGCTATCTTTAGTTGACTGTAATAGTCCCTTTAGTTCAGCTATCTTTAGTTGACTGTAGTAGTCCCTTTAGTTCAGCTATCTTTAGTTGACTGTAATAGTCCCTTAGTTTAGCTATCTTTAGTTGACTGTAATAGTCCCTTTAGTTCAGCTATCTTTAGTTGACTGTAATAGTCCCTTAGTTCAGCTATCTTTAGTTGACTGTAATAGTCCCTTTAGTTCATCTATCTTTAGTTGACTGTAATAGTAGTCTCTTTAGTTCAGCTATCTTTAGTTGACTGTAATAGTCCCTTAGTTTAGCTATCTTTAGTTGACTGTAATAGTCCCTTTAGTTCAGCTATCTTTAGTTGACTGTAATAGTCCCTTAGTTCAGCTATCTTTAGTTGACTGTAATAGTCCCTTTAGTTCATCTATCTTTAGTTGACTGTAATAGTAGTCTCTTTAGTTCATCTATCTTTAGTTGACTGTAATAGTAGTCTCTTTAGTTCAGCTATCTTTAGTTGACTGTAATAGTCCCTTAGTTTAGCTATCTTTAGTTGACTGTAATAGTCCCTTTAGTTCAGCTATCTTTAGTTTACTGTAATAGTCCCTTAGTTCAGCTATCTTTAGTTGACTGTAATAGTCCCTTCGTTTAGCTATCTTTACTTGACTGTAATAGTCCCTTTAGTTCAGCTATCTTTAGTTGACTGTAATAGTCCCTTAGTTCAGCTATCTTTAGCTGACTGTAATAGTAGTCCCTTTAGTTCAGATATCTTTAGTTGACTGTAATAGTCCCTTAGTTCAGCTATCTTTAGTTGACTGTAATAGTCCCTTTAGTTCAGCCATCTTTAGTTGACTGTAATAGTAGTCCCTTTAGTTCAGATATCTTTAGTTGACTGTAATAGTCCCTTAGTTCAGCTATCTTTAGTTGACTGTAATAGTCCCTTTAGTTCAGCTATCTTTAGTTGACTGTAGTAGTCCCTTTAGTTCAGCTATCTTTAGTTGACTGTAATAGTCCCTTAGTTTAGCTATCTTTAGTTGACTGTAATAGTCCCTTTAGTTCAGATATCTTTAGTTGACTGTAATAGTCCCTTTAGTTCAGCTATCTTTAGTTTACTGTAATAGTCCCTTAGTTTAGCTATCTTTAGTTGACTGTAATAGTCCCTTTAGTTCAGCTATCTTTAGTTGACTGTAATAGTCCCTTAGTTTAGCTATCTTTAGTTGACTGTAATAGTCCCTTTAGTTCAGCTATCTTTAGTTGACTGTAGTAGTCCCTTTAGTTCAGCTATCTTTAGTTGACTGTAATAGTCCCTTAGTTTAGCTATCTTTAGTTTACTGTAATAGTCCCTTTAGTTCAGCTATCTTTAGTTGACTGCAGTAGTCCCTTTAGTTTAGCTATCTTTAGTTGACTGTAATAGTCCCTTTAGTTCAGCGATCTTTAGTTGACTGTAGTAGTCCCTTTAGTTCAGCTATCTTTAGTTGACTGTAATAGTCCCTTAGTTTAGCTATCTTTAGTTGACTGTAATAGTCCCTTAGTTCAGCTATCTTTAGTTGACTGTAATAGTCCCTTTAGTTCATCTATCTTTAGTTGACTGTAATAGTAGTCCCTTTAGTTCAGCTATCTTTAGTTGACTGTAATAGTCCCTTAGTTTAGCTATCTTTAGTTGACTGTAATAGTCCCTTTAGTTCAGCTATCTTTAGTTGACTGTAGTAGTCCCTTTAGTTCAGCTATCTTAAGTTGACTGTAATAGTCCCTTTAGTTCAGCGATCTTTAGTTGACTGTAGTAGTCCCTTTAGTTCAGCTATCTTTAGTTGACTGTAATAGTCCCTTAGTTTAGCTATCTTTAGTTGACTGTAATAGTCCCTTTAGTTCAGCTATCTTTAGTTGACTGTAATAGTCCCTTAGTTTAGCTATCTTTAGTTGACTGTAATAGTCCCTTTAGTTCAGCTATCTTTAGTTGACTGTAGTAGTCCCTTTAGTTCAGCTATCTTTAGTTGACTGTAATAGTCCCTTAGTTTAGCTATCTTTAGTTGACTGTAATAGTCCCTTTAGTTCAGCTATCTTTAGTTGACTGTAATAGTCCCTTAGTTCAGCTATCTTTAGTTGACTGTAATAGCCCTTAGTTCAGCTATCTTTAGCTGACTGTAATAGTCCCTTTAGTTCAGATATCTTTAGTTGACTGTAATAGACCCTTAGTTCAGCTATCTTTAGTTGACTGTAATAGTCCCTTTAGTTCAGCCATCTTTAGTTGACTGTAATAGTAGTCCCTTTAGTTCAGATATCTTTAGTTGACTGTAATAGTCCCTTAGTTCAGCTATCTTTAGTTGACTGTAATAGTCCCTTTAGTTCAGCCATCTTTAGTTGACTGTAATAGTAGTCCCTTTAGTTCAGCTATCTTTAGTTGACTGTAATAGTCCCTTTAGTTCAGCTATCTTTAGTTGACTGTAATAGTCCCTTAGTTTAGCTATCTTTAGTTGACTGTAATAGTCCCTTTAGTTCAGCTATCTTTAGTTGACTGTAATAGTAGTCCCTTTAGTTCAGCTATCTTTAGTTGACTGTAATAGTAGTCCCTTAGTTTAGCTATCTTTAGTTGACTGTAATAGTCCCTTTAGTTCAGCTATCTTTAGTTGACTGTAATAGTCCCTTAGTTCAGCTATCTTTAGTTGACTGTAATAGTCAATTTAGTTCAGCTATCTTTAGTTGACTGTAATAGTCCCTTTAGTTCAGCTATCTTTAGTTGACTGTAATAGTCGTCCCTTTAGTTCAGCTATCTTTAGTTGACTGTAATAGTCCCTTAGTTCAGCTATCTTTAGTTGACTGTAATAGTCCCTTTAGTTCAGCTATCTTTAGTTGACTGTAATAGTAGTCCCTTTAGTTCAGCTATCTTTAGTTGACTGTAATAGTCCCTTAGTTTAGCTATCTTTAGTTGACTGTAATAGTCAATTTAGTTCAGCTATCTTTAGTTGACTGTAATAGTCCCTTTAGTTCAGCTATCTTTAGTTGACTGTAATAGTCGTCCCTTTAGTTCAGCTATCTTTAGTTGACTGTAATAGTCCCTTAGTTCAGCTATCTTTAGTTGACTGTAATAGTCCCTTTAGTTCAGCTATCTTTAGTTGACTGTAATAGTAGTCCCTTTAGTTCAGCTATCTTTAGTTGACTGTAATAGTCCCTTAGTTTAGCTATCTTTAGTTGACTGTAATAGTCCCTTTAGTTCAGCTATCTTTAGTTGACTGTAATAGTCCCTTTAGTTCAGCTATCTTTAGTTGACTAATAGTCGTCCCTTGAGTTCAGCTATCTTTAGTTTACTGTAATAGTCCCTTAGTTCAGCTATCTTTAGTTGACTGTAATAGTCCCTTTAGTTCAGCTATCTTTAGTTGATTGTAATAGTAGTCCCTTTAGTTCAGCTATCTTTAGTTGACTGTAGTAGTCCCTTTAGTTCAGCTATCTTTAGTTGACTGTAATAGTCCCTTAGTTTAGCTATCTTTAGTTGACTGTAATAGTCCCTTTAGTTCAGCTATCTTTAGTTGACTGTAATAGTCCCTTTAGTTCAGCTATCTTTAGTTGACTGTAGTAGTCCCTTAGTTCAGCTATCTTTAGTTGACTGTAATAGTCCCCTTAGTTTAGCTATCTTTAGTTGACTGTAATAGTCCCTTTAGTTCAGCTATCTTTAGTTGACTGTAGTAGTCCCTTTAGTTCAGCTATCTTTAGTTGACTGTAATAGTCCCTTAGTTTAGCTATCTTTAGTTGACTGTAGTAGTCCCTTAGTTCAGCTATCTTTAGTTGACTGTAATAGTCCCCTTAGTTTAGCTATCTTTAGTTGACTGTAATAGTCCCTTTAGTTCAGTTGTCTTTAGTTGACTGTAATAGTCAATTTATTTCAGCTATCTTTAGTTGACTGTAATAGTCCCTTTAGTTCAGCTATCTTTAGTTGACTGTAATAGTCCCTTAGTTTAGCTATCTTTAGTTGACTGTAATAGTCCCTTTAGTTCAGCTATCTTTAGTTGACTGTAATAGTCCCTTTAGTTCAGCTATCTTTAGTTGACTGTAATAGTCCCTTAGTTTAGCTATCTTTAGTTGACTGTAATAGTCCCTTTAGTTCAGCTATCTTTAGTTGACTGTAATAGTCCCTTTAGTTCAGCTATCTTTAGTTGACTGTAATAGTCCCTTCGTTTAGCTATCTTTAGTTGACTGTAATAGTCCCTTTAGTTCAGCTATCTTTAGTTGACTGTAATAGTCCCTTTAGTTCAGCTATCTTTAGTTGACTGTAATAGTCCCTTAGTTTAGCTATCTTTACTTGACTGTAATAGTCCCTTTAGTTCAGCTATCTTTAGTTGACTGTAATAGTCCCTTAGTTCAGCTATCTTTAGTTGACTGTAATAGTCCCTTTAGTTCAGCCATCTTTAGCTGACTGTAATAGTAGTCCCTTTAGTTCAGATATCTTTAGTTGACTGTAATAGTCCCTTTAGTTCAGCTATCTTTAGTTGACTGTAATAGTCCCTTCGTTTAGCTATCTTTAGTTGACTGTAATAGTCCCTTTAGTTCAGCTATCTTTAGTTGACTGTAATAGTCCATTTAGTTCAGATATCTTTAGTTGACTGTAATAGTCCCTTTAGTTCAGCTATCTTTAGTTGACTGTAATAGTCCCTTTAGTTCAGCCATCTTTAGTTGACTGTAATAGTAGTCCCTTTAGTTCAGATATCTTTAGTTGACTGTAATAGTCCCTTTAGTTCAGCTATCTTTAGTTGACTGTAATAGTCCCTTAGTTTAGCTATCTTTAGTTGACTGTAATAGTCCCTTTAGTTCAGCCATCTTTAGTTGACTGTAATAGTCCCTTAGTTTAGCTATCTTTAGTTGACTGTAATAGTCCCTTAGTTTAGCTATCTTTAGTTGACTGTAATAGTCCCTTTAGTTCAGCCATCTTTAGTTGACTGTAATAGTAGTCCCTTTAGTTCAGATATCTTTAGTTGACTGTAATAGTCCCTTAGTTTAGCTATCTTTAGTTGACTGTAATAGTCCCTTTAGTTCAGCTATCTTTAGTTGACTGTAATAGTCCCTTAGTTTAGCTATCTTTAGTTGACTGTAATAGTCCCTTTAGTTCAGCCATCTTTAGTTGACTGTAATAGTCCCTTAGTTCAGCTATCTTTAGTTGACTGTAATAGTCCCTTAGTTTAGCTATCTTTAGTTGACTGTAATAGTCCCTTTAGTTCAGCCATCTTTAGTTGACTGTAATAGTAGTCCCTTTAGTTCAGATATCTTTAGTTGACTGTAATAGTCCCTTTAGTTCAGCTATCTTTAGTTGACTGTAATAGTCCCTTAGTTTAGCTATCTTTAGTTGACTGTAATAGTCCCTTTAGTTCAGCTATCTTTAGTTGACTGTAGTAGTCCCTTTAGTTCAGCTATCTTTAGTTGACTGTAATAGTCCCTTAGTTTAGCTATCTTTAGTTGACTGTAATAGTCCCTTTAGTTCAGCCATCTTTAGTTGACTGTAATAGTAGTCCCTTTAGTTCAGATATCTTTAGTTGACTGTAATAGTCCCTTTAGTTCAGCTATCTTTAGTTGACTGTAATAGTCCCTTTAGTTCAGCTATCTTTAGTTGACTGTAGTAGTCCCTTTAGTTCAGCTATCTTTAGTTGACTGTAATAGTCCCTTAGTTTAGCTATCTTTAGTTGACTGTAGTAGTCCATTTAGTTCAGATATCTTTAGTTGACTGTAATAGTCCCTTTAGTTCAGCCATCTTTAGTTGACTGTAATAGTAGTCCCTTTAGTTCAGATATCTTTAGTTGACTGTAATAGTCCCTTTAGTTCAGCTATCTTTAGTTGACTGTAATAGTCCCTTAGTTTAGCTATCTTTAGTTGACTGTAATAGTCCCTTTAGTTTAGCTATCTTTAGTTGACTGTAATAGTCCCTTTAGTTCAGCCATCTTTAGTTGACTGTAATAGTAGTCCCTTTAGTTCAGATATCTTTAGTTGACTGTAATAGTCCCTTTAGTTCAGCTATCTTTAGTTGACTGTAATAGTCCCTTAGTTTAGCTATCTTTAGTTGACTGTAATAGTCCCTTTAGTTCAGCCATCTTTAGTTGACTGTAATAGTCCCTTAGTTTAGCTATCTTTAGTTGACTGTAATAGTCCCTTAGTTTAGCTATCTTTAGTTGACTGTAATAGTCCCTTTAGTTCAGCCATCTTTAGTTGACTGTAATAGTAGTCCCTTTAGTTCAGATATCTTTAGTTGACTGTAATAGTCCCTTAGTTTAGCTATCTTTAGTTGACTGTAATAGTCCCTTTAGTTCAGCTATCTTTAGTTGACTGTAATAGTCCCTTAGTTTAGCTATCTTTAGTTGACTGTAATAGTCCCTTTAGTTCAGCCATCTTTAGTTGACTGTAATAGTCCCTTAGTTCAGCTATCTTTAGTTGACTGTAATAGTCCCTTAGTTTAGCTATCTTTAGTTGACTGTAATAGTCCCTTTAGTTCAGCCATCTTTAGTTGACTGTAATAGTAGTCCCTTTAGTTCAGATATCTTTAGTTGACTGTAATAGTCCCTTTAGTTCAGCTATCTTTAGTTGACTGTAATAGTCCCTTAGTTTAGCTATCTTTAGTTGACTGTAATAGTCCCTTTAGTTCAGCTATCTTTAGTTGACTGTAATAGTCCCTTTAGTTCAGCTATCTTTAGAAGACTGTAGTAGTCCCTTAGTTCAGCTATCTTTAGTTGACTGTAATAGTCCCCTTAGTTTAGCTATCTTTAGTTGACTGTAATAGTCCCTTTAGTTCAGCTATCTTTAGTTGACTGTAGTAGTCCCTTTAGTTCAGCTATCTTTAGTTGACTGTAATAGTCCCTTAGTTTAGCTATCTTTAGTTGACTGTAGTAGTCCCTTAGTTCAGCTATCTTTAGTTGACTGTAATAGTCCCCTTAGTTTAGCTATCTTTAGTTGACTGTAATAGTCCCTTTAGTTCAGTTGTCTTTAGTTGACTGTAATAGTCAATTTATTTCAGCTATCTTTAGTTGACTGTAATAGTCCCTTTAGTTCAGCTATCTTTAGTTGACTGTAATAGTCCCTTAGTTTAGCTATCTTTAGTTGACTGTAATAGTCCCTTTAGTTCAGCTATCTTTAGTTGACTGTAATAGTCCCTTTAGTTCAGCTATCTTTAGTTGACTGTAATAGTCCCTTAGTTTAGCTATCTTTAGTTGACTGTAATAGTCCCTTTAGTTCAGCTATCTTTAGTTGACTGTAATAGTCCCTTTAGTTCAGCTATCTTTAGTTGACTGTAATAGTCCCTTCGTTTAGCTATCTTTAGTTGACTGTAATAGTCCCTTTAGTTCAGCTATCTTTAGTTGACTGTAATAGTCCCTTTAGTTCAGCTATCTTTAGTTGACTGTAATAGTCCCTTAGTTTAGCTATCTTTACTTGACTGTAATAGTCCCTTTAGTTCAGCTATCTTTAGTTGACTGTAATAGTCCCTTAGTTCAGCTATCTTTAGTTGACTGTAATAGTCCCTTTAGTTCAGCCATCTTTAGCTGACTGTAATAGTAGTCCCTTTAGTTCAGATATCTTTAGTTGACTGTAATAGTCCCTTAGTTCAGCTATCTTTAGTTGACTGTAATAGTCCCTTTAGTTCAGCCATCTTTAGTTGACTGTAATAGTAGTCCCTTTAGTTCAGATATCTTTAGTTGACTGTAATAGTCCCTTAGTTCAGCTATCTTTAGTTGACTGTAATAGTTGACTGATTGCGCCCTAATGTGTTTCTGTATGGTGTTGCTATTGAAATTGTAAATAAATTCAATTATTTAGGCCATATTTTACATTGTACAATGGATGATGACTATGATATTCTTAACCAAACTTGTAAGTTATATTCTAGAGCTAATTTTATTATTAGGAAATTTAGCGGCTGTGCAAATAATGTAAAAGTGCAATTGTTCCGTGCATTCTGTACGCCGATTTATTGTAATGCCTTATGGGCTAGGCGTAATTACTCAGATCGTATCCACAGTAAACTTAAAGTAGCCTATAATAATTGCGCAAGGCGATTATTTGGGTTACCAAGAGTTACTGATGGACAGACATCGAGTATTTCACTAGCGCTCGGTATGTTGAATATACCATTATTTATACATATCAGATATAGATCAGTAATCAGTCTATTTGATCGTATAAACAAGATAGATAATACACTATTGCAAGCATTAAATACGGCAGTAGTTAAGATATCACGAATACGTGAAATGAAAGACCCTGTATTTCTAACCTAAATGTGTATAATCGCGAACAATATGAGTAAATAGTTATTGTTTTTCTTCTTTTTTCTTTTTTCTTTTTAATAATATATTCATAGAAGTTAGTTACCATGTTGTATGATATATATATTTTGTGATCATATATATTAAATAATTTTACTATGTGCAATTGCATGAAATAAAGAATATAATAATAATAATATATAATAATAGTCCCTTAGTTTAGCTATCTTTAGTTGACTGTAATAGTCCCTTTAGTTCAGCTATCTTTAGTTGACTGTAATAGTCCATTTAGTTCAGATATCTTTAGTTGACTGTAATAGTCCCTTTAGTTCAGCTATCTTTAGTTGACTGTAATAGTCCCTTTAGTTCAGCCATCTTTAGTTGACTGTAATAGTAGTCCCTTTAGTTCAGATATCTTTAGTTGACTGTAATAGTCCCTTTAGTTCAGCTATCTTTAGTTGACTGTAATAGTCCCTTAGTTTAGCTATCTTTAGTTGACTGTAATAGTCCCTTTAGTTCAGCCATCTTTAGTTGACTGTAATAGTCCCTTAGTTTAGCTATCTTTAGTTGACTGTAATAGTCCCTTAGTTTAGCTATCTTTAGTTGACTGTAATAGTCCCTTTAGTTCAGCCATCTTTAGTTGACTGTAATAGTAGTCCCTTTAGTTCAGATATCTTTAGTTGACTGTAATAGTCCCTTAGTTTAGCTATCTTTAGTTGACTGTAATAGTCCCTTTAGTTCAGCTATCTTTAGTTGACTGTAATAGTCCCTTAGTTTAGCTATCTTTAGTTGACTGTAATAGTCCCTTTAGTTCAGCCATCTTTAGTTGACTGTAATAGTCCCTTAGTTCAGCTATCTTTAGTTGACTGTAATAGTCCCTTAGTTTAGCTATCTTTAGTTGACTGTAATAGTCCCTTTAGTTCAGCCATCTTTAGTTGACTGTAATAGTAGTCCCTTTAGTTCAGATATCTTTAGTTGACTGTAATAGTCCCTTTAGTTCAGCTATCTTTAGTTGACTGTAATAGTCCCTTAGTTTAGCTATCTTTAGTTGACTGTAATAGTCCCTTTAGTTCAGCTATCTTTAGTTGACTGTAGTAGTCCCTTTAGTTCAGCTATCTTTAGTTGACTGTAATAGTCCCTTAGTTTAGCTATCTTTAGTTGACTGTAATAGTCCCTTTAGTTCAGCCATCTTTAGTTGACTGTAATAGTAGTCCCTTTAGTTCAGATATCTTTAGTTGACTGTAATAGTCCCTTTAGTTCAGCTATCTTTAGTTGACTGTAATAGTCCCTTTAGTTCAGCTATCTTTAGTTGACTGTAGTAGTCCCTTTAGTTCAGCTATCTTTAGTTGACTGTAATAGTCCCTTAGTTTAGCTATCTTTAGTTGACTGTAGTAGTCCATTTAGTTCAGATATCTTTAGTTGACTGTAATAGTCCCTTTAGTTCAGCCATCTTTAGTTGACTGTAATAGTAGTCCCTTTAGTTCAGATATCTTTAGTTGACTGTAATAGTCCCTTTAGTTCAGCTATCTTTAGTTGACTGTAATAGTCCCTTAGTTTAGCTATCTTTAGTTGACTGTAATAGTCCCTTTAGTTTAGCTATCTTTAGTTGACTGTAATAGTCCCTTTAGTTCAGCTATCTTTAGTTGACTGTAATAGTCCCTTAGTTCAGCTATCTTTAGTTGACTGTAGTAGTCCCTTTAGTTCAGCTATCTTTAGTTTACTGTAATAGTAGTCCCTTTAGTTCAGATATCTTTAGTTGACTGTAATAGTCCCTTAGTTCAGCTATCTTTAGTTGACTGTAATAGTCCCTTAGTTTAGCTATCTTTAGTTGACTGTAATAGTCCCTTTAGTTCAGATATCTTTAGTTGACTGTAATAGTCCCTTTAGTTCAGCTATCTTTAGTTTACTGTAATAGTCCCTTAGTTTAGCTATCTTTAGTTGACTGTAATAGTCCCTTTAGTTCAGCTATCTTTAGTTGACTGTAATAGTCCCTTAGTTTAGCTATCTTTAGTTGACTGTAATAGTCCCTTTAGTTCAGCTATCTTTAGTTGACTGTAATAGTCCCTTTAGTTCAGCTATCTTTAGTTGACTGTAATAGTCCCTTTAGTTCAGCTATCTTTAGTTGACTGTAATAGTCCCTTTAGTTCAGATATCTTTAGTTGACTGTAATAGTCCCTTTAGTTCAGCTATCTTTAGTTGACTGTAATAGTCCCTTTAGTTCAGCTATCTTTAGTTGACTGTAATAGTCCCTTTAGTTTAGCTATCTTTAGTTGACTGTAATAGTCCCTTTAGTTCAGCTATCTTTAGTTGACTGTAATAGTCCCTTTAGTTCAGATATCTTTAGTTGACTGTAATAGTCCCTTTAGTTCAGCTATCTTTAGTTGACTGTAATAGTCCCTTTAGTTCAGCTATCTTTAGTTGACTGTAATAGTCCCTTTAGTTCAGCTATCTTTAGTTGACTGTAATAGTCCCTTTAGTTCAGCTATCTTTAGTTGACTGTAATAGTCCCTTTAGTTCAGATATCTTTAGTTGACTGTAATAGTCCCTTTAGTTTAGCTATCTTTAGTTGACTGTAATAGTCCCTTTAGTTCAGCTATCTTTAGTTGACTGTAATAGTCCCTTTAGTTCAGATATCTTTAGTTGACTGTAATAGTCCCTTAGTTCAGCTATCTTTAGTTGACTGTAGTAGTCCCTTTAGTTCAGCTATCTTTAGTTTACTGTAATAGTAGTCCCTTTAGTTCAGATATCTTTAGTTGACTGTAATAGTCCCTTAGTTCAGCTATCTTTAGTTGACTGTAATAGTCCCTTAGTTTAGCTATCTTTAGTTGACTGTAATAGTCCCTTTAGTTCAGATATCTTTAGTTGACTGTAATAGTCCCTTTAGTTCAGCTATCTTTAGTTTACTGTAATAGTCCCTTTAGTTCAGATATCTTTAGTTGACTGTAATAGTCCCTTTAGTTCAGCTATCTTTAGTTTACTGTAATAGTCCCTTAGTTTAGCTATCTTTAGTTGACTGTAATAGTCCCTTTAGTTCAGCTATCTTTAGTTGACTGTAATAGTCCCTTAGTTTAGCTATCTTTAGTTGACTGTAATAGTCCCTTTAGTTCAGCTATCTTTAGTTGACTGTAATAGTCCCTTTAGTTCAGCTATCTTTAGTTGACTGTAATAGTCCCTTTAGTTCAGCTATCTTTAGTTGACTGTAATAGTCCCTTTAGTTCAGATATCTTTAGTTGACTGTAATAGTCCCTTTAGTTCAGCTATCTTTAGTTGACTGTAATAGTCCCTTTAGTTCAGCTATCTTTAGTTGACTGTAATAGTCCCTTTAGTTTAGCTATCTTTAGTTGACTGTAATAGTCCCTTTAGTTCAGCTATCTTTAGTTGACTGTAATAGTCCCTTTAGTTCAGATATCTTTAGTTGACTGTAATAGTCCCTTTAGTTCAGCTATCTTTAGTTGACTGTAATAGTCCCTTTAGTTCAGCTATCTTTAGTTGACTGTAATAGTCCCTTTAGTTCAGCTATCTTTAGTTGACTGTAATAGTCCCTTTAGTTCAGCTATCTTTAGTTGACTGTAATAGTCCCTTTAGTTCAGCTATCTTTAGTTGACTGTAATAGTCCCTTTAGTTCAGATATCTTTAGTTGACTGTAATAGTCCCTTAGTTCAGCTATCTTTAGTTGACTGTAGTAGTCCCTTTAGTTCAGCTATCTTTAGTTTACTGTAATAGTAGTCCCTTTAGTTCAGATATCTTTAGTTGACTGTAATAGTCCCTTAGTTCAGCTATCTTTAGTTGACTGTAATAGTCCCTTAGTTTAGCTATCTTTAGTTGACTGTAATAGTCCCTTTAGTTCAGATATCTTTAGTTGACTGTAATAGTCCCTTTAGTTCAGCTATCTTTAGTTTACTGTAATAGTCCCTTAGTTTAGCTATCTTTAGTTGACTGTAATAGTCCCTTTAGTTCAGCTATCTTTAGTTGACTGTAATAGTCCCTTTAGTTCAGATATCTTTAGTTGACTGTAATAGTCCCTTTAGTTCAGCTATCTTTAGTTGACTGTAATAGTCCCTTTAGTTTAGCTATCTTTAGTTGACTGTAATAGTCCCTTTAGTTCAGCGATCTTTAGTTGACTGTAGTAGTCCCTTTAGTTCAGCTATCTTTAGTTGACTGTAATAGTCCCTTAGTTTAGCTATCTTTAGTTGACTGTAATAGTCCCTTAGTTCAGCTATCTTTAGTTGACTGTAATAGTCCCTTTAGTTCATCTATCTTTAGTTGACTGTAATAGTAGTCCCTTTAGTTCAGCTATCTTTAGTTGACTGTAATAGTCCCTTAGTTTAGCTATCTTTAGTTGACTGTAATAGTCCCTTTAGTTCAGCTATCTTTAGTTGACTGTAGTAGTCCCTTTAGTTCAGCTATCTTAAGTTGACTGTAATAGTCCCTTTAGTTCAGCGATCTTTAGTTGACTGTAGTAGTCCCTTTAGTTCAGCTATCTTTAGTTGACTGTAATAGTCCCTTAGTTTAGCTATCTTTAGTTGACTGTAATAGTCCCTTTAGTTCAGCTATCTTTAGTTGACTGTAATAGTCCCTTAGTTTAGCTATCTTTAGTTGACTGTAATAGTCCCTTTAGTTCAGCTATCTTTAGTTGACTGTAATAGTCCCTTAGTTTAGCTATCTTTAGTTGACTGTAATAGTCCCTTTAGTTCAGCTATCTTTAGTTGACTGTAATAGTCCCTTAGTTTAGCTATCTTTAGTTGACTGTAATAGTCCCTTTAGTTCAGCTATCTTTAGTTGACTGTATTAGTCCCTTAGTTCAGCTATCTTTAGTTGACTGTAATAGCCCTTAGTTCAGCTATCTTTAGCTGACTGTAATAGTCCCTTTAGTTCAGATATCTTTAGTTGACTGTAATAGTCCCTTAGTTCAGCTATCTTTAGTTGACTGTAATAGTCCCTTTAGTTCAGCCATCTTTAGTTGACTGTAATAGTAGTCCCTTTAGTTCAGATATCTTTAGTTGACTGTAATAGTCCCTTAGTTCAGCTATCTTTAGTTGACTGTAATAGTCCCTTTAGTTCAGCCATCTTTAGTTGACTGTAATAGTAGTCCCTTTAGTTCAGCTATCTTTAGTTGACTGTAATAGTCCCTTTAGTTCAGCTATCTTTAGTTGACTGTAATAGTCCCTTAGTTTAGCTATCTTTAGTTGACTGTAATAGTCCCTTTAGTTCAGCTATCTTTAGTTGACTGTAATAGTAGTCCCTTTAGTTCAGCTATCTTTAGTTGACTGTAATAGTAGTCCCTTAGTTTAGCTATCTTTAGTTGACTGTAATAGTCCCTTTAGTTCAGCTATCTTTAGTTGACTGTAATAGTCCCTTAGTTCAGCTATCTTTAGTTGACTGTAATAGTCAATTTAGTTCAGCTATCTTTAGTTGACTGTAATAGTCCCTTTAGTTCAGCTATCTTTAGTTGACTGTAATAGTCGTCCCTTTAGTTCAGCTATCTTTAGTTTACTGTAATAGTCCCTTAGTTCAGCTATCTTTAGTTGACTGTAATAGTCCCTTTAGTTCAGCTATCTTTAGTTGACTGTAATAGTAGTCCCTTTAGTTCAGCTATCTTTAGTTGACTGTAATAGTCCCTTAGTTTAGCTATCTTTAGTTGACTGTAATAGTCCCTTTAGTTCAGCTATCTTTAGTTGACTGTAATAGTCCCTTTAGTTCAGCTATCTTTAGTTGACTAATAGTCGTCCCTTTAGTTCAGCTATCTTTAGTTTACTGTAATAGTCCCTTAGTTCAGCTATCTTTAGTTGACTGTAATAGTCCCTTTAGTTCAGCTATCTTTAGTTGATTGTAATAGTAGTCCCTTTAGTTCAGCTATCTTTAGTTGACTGTAATAGTAGTCCCTTAGTTTAGCTATCTTTAGTTGACTGTAATAGTCCCTTTAGTTCAGCTATCTTTAGTTGACTGTAATAGTCCCTTAGTTCAGCTATCTTTAGTTGACTGTAATAGTCAATTTAGTTCAGCTATCTTTAGTTGACTGTAATAGTCCATTTAGTTCAGCTATCTTTAGTTGACTGTAATAGTCCCTTTAGTTCAGCTATCTTTAGTTGACTGTAGTAGTCCCTTTAGTTCAGCTATCTTTAGTTGACTGTAATAGTCCCTTAGTTTAGCTATCTTTAGTTGACTGTAATAGTCCCTTTAGTTCAGCTATCTTTAGTTGACTGTAATAGTCCCTTTAGTTCAGCTATCTTTAGTTGACTGTAGTAGTCCCTTAGTTCAGCTATCTTTAGTTGACTGTAATAGTCCCCTTAGTTTAGCTATCTTTAGTTGACTGTAATAGTCCCTTTAGTTCAGCTATCTTTAGTTGACTGTAGTAGTCCCTTTAGTTCAGCTATCTTTAGTTGACTGTAATAGTCCCTTAGTTTAGCTATCTTTAGTTGACTGTAGTAGTCCCTTAGTTCAGCTATCTTTAGTTGACTGTAATAGTCCCCTTAGTTTAGCTATCTTTAGTTGACTGTAATAGTCCCTTTAGTTCAGTTGTCTTTAGTTGACTGTAATAGTCAATTTATTTCAGCTATCTTTAGTTGACTGTAATAGTCCATTTAGTTTAGCTATCTTTAGTTGACTGTAATAGTCCCTTTAGTTCAGCTATCTTTAGTTGACTGTAGTAGTCCCTTTAGTTCAGCTATCTTTAGTTGACTGTAATAGTCCATTTAGTTCAGCTATCTTTAGTTGACTGTAATAGTCCCTTTAGTTCAGCTATCTTTAGTTGACTGTAATAGTCCCTTAGTTTAGCTATCTTTAGTTGACTGTAATAGTCCCTTTAGTTCAGCTATCTTTAGTTGACTGTAATAGTCCCTTTAGTTCAGCTATCTTTAGTTGACTGTAGTAGTCCCTTTAGTTCAGCTATCTTTAGTTGACTGTAATAGTCCCTTAGTTTAGCTATCTTTAGTTGACTGTAATAGTCCCTTTAGTTCAGCTATCTTTAGTTGACTGTAATAGTCCCTTAGTTTAGCTATCTTTAGTTGACTGTAATAGTCCCTTTAGTTCAGCTATCTTTAGTTGACTGTAATAGTCCCTTTAGTTCAGCTATCTTTAGTTGACTGTAATAGTCCCTTTAGTTCAGCTATCTTTAGTTGACTGTAATAGTCCCTTAGTTTAGCTATCTTTAGTTGACTGTAATAGTCCCTTTAGTTCAGCTATCTTTAGTTGACTGTAATAGTCCCTTAGTTTAGCTATCTTTAGTTGACTGTAATAGTCCCTTTAGTTCAGCTATCTTTAGTTGACTGTAATAGTCCCTTCGTTTAGCTATCTTTAGTTGACTGTAATAGTCCCTTTAGTTCAGCTATCTTTAGTTGACTGTAATAGTCCCTTTAGTTCAGCTATCTTTAGTTGACTGTAATAGTCCCTTAGTTTAGCTATCTTTACTTGACTGTAATAGTCCCTTTAGTTCAGCTATCTTTAGTTGACTGTAATAGTCCCTTTAGTTCAGCTATCTTTAGTTGACTGTAATAGTCCATTTAGTTCAGCTATCTTTAGTTGACTGTAATAGTCCCTTTAGTTCAGCTATCTTTAGTTGACTGTAGTAGTCCCTTTAGTTCAGCTATCTTTAGTTGACTGTAATAGTCCCTTTAGTTCAGCCATCTTTAGCTGACTGTAATAGTAGTCCCTTTAGTTCAGATATCTTTAGTTGACTGTAATAGTCCCTTAGTTCAGCTATCTTTAGTTGACTGTAATAGTCCCTTTAGTTCAGCCATCTTTAGTTGACTGTAATAGTAGTCCCTTTAGTTCAGATATCTTTAGTTTACTGTAATAGTCCCTTTAGTTCAGCTATCTTTAGTTGACTGTAATAGTCCCTTTAGTTCAGATATCTTTAGTTGACTGTAATAGTCCCTTTAGTTCAGCTATCTTTAGTTGACTGTAATAGTCCCTTAGTTTAGCTATCTTTAGTTGACTGTAATAGTCCCTTTAGTTCAGATATCTTTAGTTGACTGTAATAGTCCCTTTAGTTCAGCTATCTTTAGTTGACTGTAATAGTCCCTTTAGTTCAGCCATCTTTAGTTGACTGTAATAGTAGTCCCTTTAGTTCAGATATCTTTAGTTGACTGTAATAGTCCCTTAGTTTAGCTATCTTTAGTTGACTGTAATAGTCCCTTTAGTTCAGATATCTTTAGTTGACTGTAATAGTCCCTTTAGTTCAGCCATCTTTAGTTGACTGTAATAGTAGTCCCTTTAGTTCAGATATCTTTAGTTGACTGTAATAGTCCCTTAGTTCAGCTATCTTTAGTTGACTGTAATAGTCCCTTAGTTTAGCTATCTTTAGTTGACTGTAATAGTCCCTTAGTTCAGCTATCTTTAGTTGACTGTAGTAGTCCCTTTAGTTCAGCTATCTTTAGTTTACTGTAATAGTAGTCCCTTTAGTTCAGATATCTTTAGTTGACTGTAATAGTCCCTTAGTTCAGCTATCTTTAGTTGACTGTAATAGTCCCTTTAGTTCAGCCATCTTTAGTTGACTGTAATAGTAGTCCCTTTAGTTCAGATATCTTTAGTTGACTGTAATAGTCCCTTAGTTCAGCTATCTTTAGTTGACTGTAATAGTCCCTTTAGTTCAGCTATCTTTAGTTGACTGTAATAGTCCCTTAGTTTAGCTATCTTTAGTTGACTGTAATAGTCCATTTAGTTCAGCTATCTTAAGTTGACTGTAATAGTCCCTTTAGTTCAGCGATCTTTAGTTGACTGTAATAGTCCCTTAGTTTAGCTATCTTTAGTTGACTGTAATAGTCCCTTTAGTTCAGCTATCTTTAGTTGACTGTAGTAGTCCATTTAGTTCAGCTATCTTTAGTTGACTGTAATAGTCCCTTAGTTTAGCTATCTTTAGTTGACTGTAATAGTCCCTTTAGTTCAGCTATCTTTAGTTGACTGTAATAGTCCCTTAGTTCAGCTATCTTTAGTTGACTGTAATAGTCCCTTTAGTTCATCTATCTTTAGTTGACTGTAATAGTAGTCCCTTTAGTTCAGCTATCTTTAGTTGACTGTAATAGTCCCTTAGTTTAGCTATCTTTAGTTGACTGTAATAGTAGTCCCTTTAGTTCAGCTATCTTTAGTTGACTGTAATAGCCCTTAGTTCAGCTATCTTTAGCTGACTGTAATAGTCCCTTTAGTTCAGATATCTTTAGTTGACTGTAATAGTAGTCCCTTTAGTTCAGCTATCTTTAGTTGACTGTAATAGCCCTTAGTTTAGCTATCTTTAGTTTACTGTAATAGTCCCTTTAGTTCAGTTATCTTTAGTTGACTGTAATAGTCCCTTAGTTCAGCTATCTTTAGTTGACTGTAATAGTAGTCCCTTAGTTCAGCTATCTTTAGTTGACTGTAATAGTCCCTTTAGTTCAGCCATCTTTAGTTGACTGTAATAGTCCCTTAGTTCAGCTATCTTTAGTTGACTGTAATAGTAGTCCCTTTAGTTCAGCTATCTTTAGTTGACTGTAATAGTCCCTTAGTTTAGCTATCTTTAGTTGACTGTAATAGTAGTCCCTTTAGTTCAGCTATCTTTAGTTGACTGTAATAGCCCTTAGTTCAGCTATCTTTAGCTGACTGTAATAGTCCCTTTAGTTCAGATATCTTTAGTTGACTGTAATAGTAGTCCCTTTAGTTCAGCTATCTTTAGTTGACTGTAATAGCCCTTAGTTTAGCTATCTTTAGTTTACTGTAATAGTCCCTTTAGTTCAGTTATCTTTAGTTGACTGTAATAGTCCCTTAGTTCAGCTATCTTTAGTTGACTGTAATAGTAGTCCCTTAGTTCAGCTATCTTTAGTTGACTGTAATAGTCCCTTTAGTTCAGCTATCTTTAGCTGACTATAATAGTCCCTTTAGTTCAGATATATTTAGTTGACTGTAATAGTAGTCCCTTTAGTTAAGCTATCTTTAGTTGACTGTAATAGCCCTTAGTTTAGCTATCTTTAGTTTACTGTAATAGTCCCTTTAGTTCAGTTATCTTTAGTTGACTGTAATAGTCCCTTTAGTTCAGCCATCTTTAGTTGACTGTAATAGTCCCTTTAGTTCAGCTATCTTTAGTTGACTGTAATAGTCCCTTAGTTTAGCTATCTTTAGTTGACTGTAATAGTAGTCCCTTTAGTTCAGCTATCTTTAGTTGACTGTAATAGCCCTTAGTTCAGCTATCTTTAGCTGACTGTAATAGTCCCTTTAGTTCAGATATCTTTAGTTGACTGTAATAGTAGTCCCTTTAGTTCAGCTATCTTTAGTTGACTGTAATAGCCCTTAGTTTAGCTATCTTTAGTTGACTGTAATAGTCCCTTTAGTTCAGATATCTTTAGTTGACTGTAATAGTCCCTTTAGTTCAGCCATCTTTAGTTGACTGTAATAGTAGTCCCTTTAGTTCAGATATCTTTAGTTGACTGTAATAGTCCCTTAGTTCAGCTATCTTTAGTTGACTGTAATAGTCCCTTAGTTTAGCTATCTTTAGTTGACTGTAATAGTCCCTTAGTTCAGCTATCTTTAGTTGACTGTAGTAGTCCCTTTAGTTCAGCTATCTTTAGTTTACTGTAATAGTAGTCCCTTTAGTTCAGATATCTTTAGTTGACTGTAATAGTCCCTTAGTTCAGCTATCTTTAGTTGACTGTAATAGTCCCTTTAGTTCAGCCATCTTTAGTTGACTGTAATAGTAGTCCCTTTAGTTCAGATATCTTTAGTTGACTGTAATAGTCCCTTAGTTCAGCTATCTTTAGTTGACTGTAATAGTCCCTTTAGTTCAGCTATCTTTAGTTGACTGTAATAGTCCCTTAGTTTAGCTATCTTTAGTTGACTGTAATAGTCCATTTAGTTCAGCTATCTTAAGTTGACTGTAATAGTCCCTTTAGTTCAGCGATCTTTAGTTGACTGTAATAGTCCCTTAGTTTAGCTATCTTTAGTTGACTGTAATAGTCCCTTTAGTTCAGCTATCTTTAGTTGACTGTAGTAGTCCATTTAGTTCAGCTATCTTTAGTTGACTGTAATAGTCCCTTAGTTTAGCTATCTTTAGTTGACTGTAATAGTCCCTTTAGTTCAGCTATCTTTAGTTGACTGTAATAGTCCCTTAGTTCAGCTATCTTTAGTTGACTGTAATAGTCCCTTTAGTTCATCTATCTTTAGTTGACTGTAATAGTAGTCCCTTTAGTTCAGCTATCTTTAGTTGACTGTAATAGTCCCTTAGTTTAGCTATCTTTAGTTGACTGTAATAGTAGTCCCTTTAGTTCAGCTATCTTTAGTTGACTGTAATAGCCCTTAGTTCAGCTATCTTTAGCTGACTGTAATAGTCCCTTTAGTTCAGATATCTTTAGTTGACTGTAATAGTAGTCCCTTTAGTTCAGCTATCTTTAGTTGACTGTAATAGCCCTTAGTTTAGCTATCTTTAGTTTACTGTAATAGTCCCTTTAGTTCAGTTATCTTTAGTTGACTGTAATAGTCCCTTAGTTCAGCTATCTTTAGTTGACTGTAATAGTAGTCCCTTAGTTCAGCTATCTTTAGTTGACTGTAATAGTCCCTTTAGTTCAGCCATCTTTAGTTGACTGTAATAGTCCCTTAGTTCAGCTATCTTTAGTTGACTGTAATAGTAGTCCCTTTAGTTCAGCTATCTTTAGTTGACTGTAATAGTCCCTTAGTTTAGCTATCTTTAGTTGACTGTAATAGTAGTCCCTTTAGTTCAGCTATCTTTAGTTGACTGTAATAGCCCTTAGTTCAGCTATCTTTAGCTGACTGTAATAGTCCCTTTAGTTCAGATATCTTTAGTTGACTGTAATAGTAGTCCCTTTAGTTCAGCTATCTTTAGTTGACTGTAATAGCCCTTAGTTTAGCTATCTTTAGTTTACTGTAATAGTCCCTTTAGTTCAGTTATCTTTAGTTGACTGTAATAGTCCCTTAGTTCAGCTATCTTTAGTTGACTGTAATAGTAGTCCCTTAGTTCAGCTATCTTTAGTTGACTGTAATAGTCCCTTTAGTTCAGCTATCTTTAGCTGACTATAATAGTCCCTTTAGTTCAGATATATTTAGTTGACTGTAATAGTAGTCCCTTTAGTTAAGCTATCTTTAGTTGACTGTAATAGCCCTTAGTTTAGCTATCTTTAGTTTACTGTAATAGTCCCTTTAGTTCAGTTATCTTTAGTTGACTGTAATAGTCCCTTTAGTTCAGCCATCTTTAGTTGACTGTAATAGTCCCTTTAGTTCAGCTATCTTTAGTTGACTGTAATAGTCCCTTAGTTTAGCTATCTTTAGTTGACTGTAATAGTAGTCCCTTTAGTTCAGCTATCTTTAGTTGACTGTAATAGCCCTTAGTTCAGCTATCTTTAGCTGACTGTAATAGTCCCTTTAGTTCAGATATCTTTAGTTGACTGTAATAGTAGTCCCTTTAGTTCAGCTATCTTTAGTTGACTGTAATAGCCCTTAGTTTAGCTATCTTTAGTTGACTGTAATAGTCCCTTTAGTTCAGATATCTTTAGTTGACTGTAATAGTCCCTTTAGTTCAGCCATCTTTAGTTGACTGTAATAGTAGTCCCTTTAGTTCAGATATCTTTAGTTGACTGTAATAGTCCCTTAGTTCAGCTATCTTTAGTTGACTGTAATAGTCCCTTAGTTTAGCTATCTTTAGTTGACTGTAATAGTCCCTTAGTTCAGCTATCTTTAGTTGACTGTAGTAGTCCCTTTAGTTCAGCTATCTTTAGTTTACTGTAATAGTAGTCCCTTTAGTTCAGATATCTTTAGTTGACTGTAATAGTCCCTTAGTTCAGCTATCTTTAGTTGACTGTAATAGTCCCTTTAGTTCAGCCATCTTTAGTTGACTGTAATAGTAGTCCCTTTAGTTCAGATATCTTTAGTTGACTGTAATAGTCCCTTAGTTCAGCTATCTTTAGTTGACTGTAATAGTCCCTTTAGTTCAGCTATCTTTAGTTGACTGTAATAGTCCCTTAGTTTAGCTATCTTTAGTTGACTGTAATAGTCCATTTAGTTCAGCTATCTTAAGTTGACTGTAATAGTCCCTTTAGTTCAGCGATCTTTAGTTGACTGTAATAGTCCCTTAGTTTAGCTATCTTTAGTTGACTGTAATAGTCCCTTTAGTTCAGCTATCTTTAGTTGACTGTAGTAGTCCATTTAGTTCAGCTATCTTTAGTTGACTGTAATAGTCCCTTAGTTTAGCTATCTTTAGTTGACTGTAATAGTCCCTTTAGTTCAGCTATCTTTAGTTGACTGTAATAGTCCCTTAGTTCAGCTATCTTTAGTTGACTGTAATAGTCCCTTTAGTTCATCTATCTTTAGTTGACTGTAATAGTAGTCCCTTTAGTTCAGCTATCTTTAGTTGACTGTAATAGTCCCTTAGTTTAGCTATCTTTAGTTGACTGTAATAGTCCCTTTAGTTCAGCTATCTTTAGTTGACTGTAATAGTCCCTTAGTTTAGCTATCTTTAGTTGACTGTAATAGTCCATTTAGTTCAGCTATCTTAAGTTGACTGTAATAGTCCCTTTAGTTCAGCGATCTTTAGTTGACTGTAATAGTCCCTTAGTTTAGCTATCTTTAGTTGACTGTAATAGTCCCTTTAGTTCAGCTATCTTTAGTTGACTGTAGTAGTCCATTTAGTTCAGCTATCTTTAGTTGACTGTAATAGTCCCTTAGTTTAGCTATCTTTAGTTGACTGTAATAGTCCCTTTAGTTCAGCTATCTTTAGTTGACTGTAATAGTCCCTTAGTTCAGCTATCTTTAGTTGACTGTAATAGTCCCTTTAGTTCATCTATCTTTAGTTGACTGTAATAGTAGTCCCTTTAGTTCAGCTATCTTTAGTTGACTGTAATAGTCCCTTAGTTTAGCTATCTTTAGTTGACTGTAATAGTAGTCCCTTTAGTTCAGCTATCTTTAGTTGACTGTAATAGCCCTTAGTTCAGCTATCTTTAGCTGACTGTAATAGTCCCTTTAGTTCAGATATCTTTAGTTGACTGTAATAGTAGTCCCTTTAGTTCAGCTATCTTTAGTTGACTGTAATAGCCCTTAGTTTAGCTATCTTTAGTTTACTGTAATAGTCCCTTTAGTTCAGTTATCTTTAGTTGACTGTAATAGTCCCTTAGTTCAGCTATCTTTAGTTGACTGTAATAGTAGTCCCTTAGTTCAGCTATCTTTAGTTGACTGTAATAGTCCCTTTAGTTCAGCCATCTTTAGTTGACTGTAATAGTCCCTTAGTTCAGCTATCTTTAGTTGACTGTAATAGTAGTCCCTTTAGTTCAGCTATCTTTAGTTGACTGTAATAGTCCCTTAGTTTAGCTATCTTTAGTTGACTGTAATAGTAGTCCCTTTAGTTCAGCTATCTTTAGTTGACTGTAATAGCCCTTAGTTCAGCTATCTTTAGCTGACTGTAATAGTCCCTTTAGTTCAGATATCTTTAGTTGACTGTAATAGTAGTCCCTTTAGTTCAGCTATCTTTAGTTGACTGTAATAGCCCTTAGTTTAGCTATCTTTAGTTTACTGTAATAGTCCCTTTAGTTCAGTTATCTTTAGTTGACTGTAATAGTCCCTTAGTTCAGCTATCTTTAGTTGACTGTAATAGTAGTCCCTTTAGTTCAGCTATCTTTAGTTGACTGTAATAGTCCCTTTAGTTCAGCTATCTTTAGTTGACTGTAATAGTAGTCCCTTTAGTTCAGCTATCTTTAGTTGACTGTAATAGTAGTCCCTTTAGTTCAGCTATCTTTAGTTGACTGTAATAGTAGTCCCTTTAGTTCAGCTATCTTTAGTTGACTGTAATAGTCCCTTTAGTTCAGCTATCTTTAGTTGACTGTAATAGTCCCTTTAGTTCAGCTATCTTTAGCTGACTATAATAGTCCCTTTAGTTCAGATATATTTAGTTGACTGTAATAGTAGTCCCTTTAGTTAAGCTATCTTTAGTTGACTGTAATAGCCCTTAGTTTAGCTATCTTTAGTTTACTGTAATAGTCCCTTTAGTTCAGTTATCTTTAGTTGACTGTAATAGTCCCTTTAGTTCAGCCATCTTTAGTTGACTGTAATAGTCCCTTTAGTTCAGCTATCTTTAGTTGACTGTAATAGTCCCTTAGTTTAGCTATCTTTAGTTGACTGTAATAGTAGTCCCTTTAGTTCAGCTATCTTTAGTTGACTGTAATAGCCCTTAGTTCAGCTATCTTTAGCTGACTGTAATAGTCCCTTTAGTTCAGATATCTTTAGTTGACTGTAATAGTAGTCCCTTTAGTTCAGCTATCTTTAGTTGACTGTAATAGCCCTTAGTTTAGCTATCTTTAGTTTACTGTAATAGTCCCTTTAGTTCAGTTATCTTTAGTTGACTGTAATAGTCCCTTTAGTTCAGCCATCTTTAGTTGACTGTAATAGTCCCTTTAGTTCAGCTATCTTTAGTTGACTGTAATAGTCCCTTAGTTCAGCTATCTTTAGTTGACTGTAATAGTCCCTTTAGTTCATCTATCTTTAGTTGACTGTAATAGTAGTCCCTTTAGTTCAGCTATCTTTAGTTGACTGTAATAGTCCCTTAGTTTAGCTATCTTTAGTTGACTGTAATAGTAGTCCCTTTAGTTCAGCTATCTTTAGTTGACTGTAATAGCCCTTAGTTCAGCTATCTTTAGCTGACTGTAATAGTCCCTTAGTTTAGCTATCTTTAGCTGACTGTAATAGTCCCTTTAGTTCAGATATCTTTAGTTGACTGTAATAGTAGTCCCTTTAGTTCAGCTATCTTTAGTTGACTGTAATAGCCCTTAGTTTAGCTATCTTTAGTTTACTGTAATAGTCCCTTTAGTTCAGTTATCTTTAGTTGACTGTAATAGTCCCTTAGTTCAGCTATCTTTAGTTGACTGTAATAGTAGTCCCTTAGTTCAGCTATCTTTAGTTGACTGTAATAGTCCCTTTAGTTCAGCCATCTTTAGTTGACTGTAATAGTCCCTTTAGTTCAGCTATCTTTAGTTGACTGTAATAGTCCCTTAGTTTAGCTATCTTTAGTTGACTGTAATAGTCCCTTTAGTTCAGCTATCTTTAGTTGACTGTAATAGTCCCTTAGTTTAGCTATCTTTAGTTGACTGTAATAGTCCCTTTAGTTCAGCTATCTTTAGTTGACTGTAATAGTAGTCCCTTTAGTTCAGCTATCTTTAGTTGACTGTAATAGTCCCTTAGTTTAGCTATCTTTAGTTGACTGTAATAGTCCCTTTAGTTCAGCTATCTTTAGTTGACTGTAATAGTCCCTTAGTTTAGCTATCTTTAGTTGACTGTAATAGTCCCTTTAGTTCAGCTATCTTTAGTTGACTGTAGTAGTCCCTTTAGTTCAGCTATCTTTAGTTGACTGTAATAGTCCCTTAGTTTAGCTATCTTTAGTTGACTGTAATAGTCCCTTTAGTTCAGCTATCTTTAGTTGACTGTAATAGTCCCTTAGTTCAGCTATCTTTAGTTGACTGTAATAGTCCCTTTAGTTCATCTATCTTTAGTTGACTGTAATAGTAGTCCCTTACTTCAGCTATCTTTAGTTGACTGTAATAGTCCCTTAGTTCAGCTATCTTTAGTTGACTGTAATAGTCCCTTACTTCAGCTATCTTTAGTTGACTGTAATAGTCCATTTAGTTCAGCTATCTTTAGTTGACTGTAATAGTCCCTTTAGTTCAGCTATCTTTAGTTGACTGTAATAGTCCCTTACTTCAGCTATCTTTAGTTGACTGTAATAGTCCATTTAGTTCAGCTATCTTTAGTTGACTGTAATAGTCCCTTTAGTTCAGCTATCTTTAGTTGACTGTAATAGTCCCTTACTTCAGCTATCTTTAGTTGACTGTAATAGTCCCTTAGTTCAGCTATCTTTAGTTGACTGTAATAGTCCCTTTAGTTCAGCTATCTTTAGTTGACTGTAATAGTCCCTTTAGTTCAGCTATCTTTAGTTGACTGTAATAGTCCCTTAGTTCAGCTATCTTTAGTTTACTGTAATAGTCCCTTTAGTTCAGCTATCTTTAGTTGACTGTAATAGTCCCTTTAGTTCAGCTATCTTTAGTTGACTGTAATAGTCCCTTAGTTCAGCTATCTTTAGTTGACTGTAATAGTCCCTTTAGTTCAGCTATCTTTAGTTGACTGTAGTAGTCCCTTTAGTTCAGCTATCTTTAGTTGACTGTAATAGTCCCTTAGTTCAGCTATCTTTAGTTGACTGTAATAGTCCCTTTAGTTCAGCTATCTTTAGTTGACTGTAGTAGTCCCTTTAGTTCAGCTATCTTTAGTTGACTGTAATAGTCCCTTAGTTTAGCTATCTTTAGTTGACTGTAATAGTCCCTTTAGTTCAGTTGTCTTTAGTTGACTGTAATAGTCCCTTTAGTTCAGCTATCTTTAGTTGACTGTAATAGTCCCTTTAGTTCAGCTATCTTTAGTTGACTGTAATAGTCCCTTAGTTCAGCTATCTTTAGTTGACTGTAATAGTCCATTTAGTTCAGCTATCTTTAGTTGACTGTAATAGTCCATTTAGTTCAGCTATCTTTAGTTGACTGTAATAGTCCCTTTAGTTCAGCTATCTTTAGTTGACTGTAATAGTCCCTTTAGTTCAGCTATCTTTAGTTGACTGTAATAGTCCCTTAGTTCAGCTATCTTTAGTTGACTGTAATAGTCCCTTTAGTTCAGCTATCTTTAGTTGACTGTAATAGTCCCTTTAGTTCAGCTATCTTTAGTTGACTGTAATAGTCCCTTTAGTTCAGCTATCTTTAGTTGACTGTAATAGTCCCTTTAGTTCAGCTATCTTTAGTTGACTGTAATAGTCCATTTAGTTCAGCTATCTTTAGTTGACTGTAATAGTCCATTTAGTTCAGCTATCTTTAGTTGACTGTAATAGTCCCTTTAGTTCAGCTATCTTTAGTTGACTGTAATAGTCCCTTTAGTTCAGCTATCTTTAGTTGACTGTAATAGTCCCTTTAGTTCAGCTATCTTTAGTTGACTGTAATAGTCCATTTAGTTCAGCTATCTTTAGTTGACTGTAATAGTCCATTTAGTTCAGCTATCTTTAGTTGACTGTAATAGTCCCTTTAGTTCAGCTATCTTTAGTTGACTGTAATAGTCCCTTTAGTTCAGCTATCTTTAGTTGACTGTAATAGTCCATTTAGTTCAGCTATCTTTAGTTGACTGTAATAGTCCATTTAGTTCAGCTATCTTTAGTTGACTGTAATAGTCCCTTTAGTTCAGCTATCTTTAGTTGACTGTAATAGTCCCTTTAGTTCAGCTATCTTTAGTTGACTGTAATAGTCCCTTTAGTTCAGCTATCTTTAGTTGACTGTAATAGTCCCTTAGTTCAGCTATCTTTAGTTGACTGTAATAGTCCCTTTAGTTCAGCTATCTTTAGTTGACTGTAATAGTCCCTTTAGTTCAGCTATCTTTAGTTGACTGTAATAGTCCCTTAGTTCAGCTATCTTTAGTTGACTGTAATAGTCCCTTAGTTCAGCTATCTTTAGTTGACTGTAATAGTCCCTTTAGTTCAGCTATCTTTAGTTGACTGTAATAGTCCCTTTAGTTCAGCTATCTTTAGTTGACTGTAATAGTCCATTTAGTTCAGCTATCTTTAGTTGACTGTAATAGTCCATTTAGTTCAGCTATCTTTAGTTGACTGTAATAGTCCCTTTAGTTCAGCTATCTTTAGTTGACTGTAATAGTCCCTTTAGTTCAGCTATCTTTAGTTGACTGTAATAGTCCCTTTAGTTCAGCTATCTTTAGTTGACTGTAATAGTCCCTTAGTTCAGCTATCTTTAGTTGACTGTAATAGTCCCTTTAGTTCAGCTATCTTTAGTTGACTGTAGTAGTCCCTTTAGTTCAGCTATCTTTAGTTGACTGTAATAGTCCCTTAGTTTAGCTATCTTTAGTTGACTGTAATAGTCCCTTTAGTTCAGTTGTCTTTAGTTGACTGTAATAGTCCCTTTAGTTCAGCTATCTTTAGTTGACTGTAATAGTCCATTTAGTTCAGCTATCTTTAGTTGACTGTAATAGTCCCTTACTTCAGCTATCTTTAGTTGACTGTAATAGTCCATTTAGTTCAGCTATCTTTAGTTGACTGTAATAGTCCCTTTAGTTCAGCTATCTTTAGTTGACTGTAATAGTCCCTTAGTTCAGCTATCTTTAGTTGACTGTAATAGTCCATTTAGTTCAGCTATCTTTAGTTGACTGTAATAGTCCCTTTAGTTCAGCTATCTTTAGTTGACTGTAATAGTCCCTTTAGTTCAGCTATCTTTAGTTGACTGTAATAGTCCCTTTAGTTCAGCTATCTTTAGTTGACTGTAATAGTCCCTTAGTTCAGCTATCTTTAGTTGACTGTAATAGTCCCTTTAGTTCAGCTATCTTTAGTTGACTGTAATAGTCCCTTTAGTTCAGCTATCTTTAGTTGACTGTAATAGTCCCTTAGTTTAGCTATCTTTAGTTGACTGTAATAGTCCCTTTAGTTCAGCTGTCTTTAGTTGACTGTAATAGTCCCTTTAGTTCAGCTGTCTTTAGTTGACTGTAATAGTCCCTTTAGTTCAGCTATCTTTAGTTGACTGTAATAGTCCCTTTAGTTCAGCTATCTTTAGTTGACTGTAATAGTCCCTTTAGTTTCAGCTATCTTTAGTTGACTGTAATAGTCCATTTAGTTCAGCTATCTTTAGTTGACTGTAATAGTCCCTTTAGTTCAGCTATCTTTAGTTGACTGTAATAGTCCCTTTAGTTCAGCTATCTTTAGTTGACTGTAATAGTCCATTTAGTTCAGCTATCTTTAGTTGACTGTAATAGTCCCTTTAGTTCAGCTATCTTTAGTTGACTGTAATAGTCCCTTTAGTTCAGCTATCTTTAGTTGACTGTAATAGTCCCTTAGTTCAGCTATCTTTAGTTGACTGTAATAGTCCCTTTAGTTCAGCTATCTTTAGTTGACTGTAATAGTCCCTTTAGTTCAGCTGTCTTTAGTTGACTGTAATAGTCCCTTTAGTTCAGCTGTCTTTAGTTGACTGTAATAGTCCATTTATTTCAGCTATCTTTAGTTGACTGTAATAGTCCATTTAGTTCAGCTATCTTTAGTTGACTGTAATAGTCCCTTTAGTTCAGCTATCTTTAGTTGACTGTAATAGTCCCTTTAGTTCAGCTATCTTTAGTTGACTGTAATAGTCCCTTAGTTCAGCTATCTTTAGTTGACTGTAATAGTCCCTTTAGTTCAGCTATCTTTAGTTGACTGTAGTAGTCCCTTTAGTTCAGCTATCTTTAGTTGACTGTAATAGTCCCTTAGTTCAGCTATCTTTAGTTGACTGTAATAGTCCCTTTAGTTCAGCTATCTTTAGTTGACTGTAATAGTCCATTTAGTTCAGCTATCTTTAGTTGACTGTAATAGTCCCTTTAGTTCAGCTATCTTTAGTTGACTGTAATAGTCCATTTAGTTCAGCTATCTTTAGTTGACTGTAATAGTCCCTTTAGTTCAGCTATCTTTAGTTGACTGTAGTAGTCCCTTTAGTTCAGCTATCTTTAGTTGACTGTAATAGTCCCTTAGTTTAGCTATCTTTAGTTGACTGTAATAGTCCCTTTAGTTCAGCTATCTTTAGTTGACTGTAATAGTCCCTTAGTTCAGCTATCTTTAGTTGACTGTAATAGTCCCTTTAGTTCAGCTATCTTTAGTTGACTGTAGTAGTCCCTTTAGTTCAGCTATCTTTAGTTGACTGTAATAGTCCCTTAGTTCAGCTATCTTTAGTTGACTGTAATAGTCCCTTTAGTTCAGCTATCTTTAGTTGACTGTAGTAGTCCCTTTAGTTCAGCTATCTTTAGTTGACTGTAATAGTCCCTTAGTTTAGCTATCTTTAGTTGACTGTAATAGTCCCTTTAGTTCAGTTGTCTTTAGTTGACTGTAATAGTCCCTTTAGTTCAGTTGTCTTTAGTTGACTGTAATAGTCCCTTTAGTTCAGCTATCTTTAGTTGACTGTAATAGTCCCTTTAGTTCAGCTATCTTTAGTTGACTGTAATAGTCAATTTATTTCAGCTATCTTTAGTTGACTGTAATAGTCCATTTAGTTCAGCTATCTTTAGTTGACTGTAATAGTCCCTTTAGTTCAGCTATCTTTAGTTGACTGTAATAGTCCCTTTAGTTCAGCTATCTTTAGTTGACTGTAATAGTCCATTTAGTTCAGCTATCTTTAGTTGACTGTAATAGTCCCTTTAGTTCAGCTATCTTTAGTTGACTGTAATAGTCCCTTTAGTTCAGCTATCTTTAGTTGACTGTAATAGTCCCTTAGTTCAGCTATCTTTAGTTGACTGTAATAGTCCCTTTAGTTCAACTATCTTTAGTTGACTGTAATAGTCCCTTTAGTTCAGTTGTCTTTAGTTGACTGTAATAGTCCCTTTAGTTCAGTTGTCTTTAGTTGACTGTAATAGTCAATTTATTTCAGCTATCTTTAGTTGACTGTAATAGTCCATTTAGTTCAGCTATCTTTAGTTGACTGTAATAGTCCCTTTAGTTCAGCTATCTTTAGTTGACTGTAATAGTCCCTTTAGTTCAGCTATCTTTAGTTGACTGTAATAGTCCCTTAGTTCAGCTATCTTTAGTTGACTGTAATAGTCCCTTTAGTTCAGCTATCTTTAGTTGACTGTAGTAGTCCCTTTAGTTCAGCTATCTTTAGTTGACTGTAATAGTCCCTTAGTTTAGCTATCTTTAGTTGACTGTAATAGTCCCTTTAGTTCAGCTATCTTTAGTTGACTGTAATAGTCCATTTAGTTCAGCTATCTTTAGTTGACTGTAATAGTCCCTTTAGTTCAGCTATCTTTAGTTGACTGTAATAGTCCCTTTAGTTCAGCTATCTTTAGTTGACTGTAATAGTCCCTTAGTTCAGCTATCTTTAGTTGACTGTAATAGTCCCTTTAGTTCAGCTATCTTTAGTTGACTGTAGTAGTCCCTTTAGTTCAGCTATCTTTAGTTGACTGTAATAGTCCCTTAGTTTAGCTATCTTTAGTTGACTGTAATAGTCCCTTTAGTTCAGTTGTCTTTAGTTGACTGTAATAGTCCCTTTAGTTCAGTTGTCTTTAGTTGACTGTAATAGTCAATTTATTTCAGCTATCTTTAGTTGACTGTAATAGTCCATTTAGTTCAGCTATCTTTAGTTGACTGTAATAGTCCCTTTAGTTCAGCTATCTTTAGTTGACTGTAATAGTCCCTTAGTTCAGCTATCTTTAGTTGACTGTAATAGTCCCTTAGTTTAGCTATCTTTAGTTGACTGTAATAGTCCCTTTAGTTCAGCTATCTTTAGTTGACTGTAATAGTCCCTTTAGTTCAGCTATCTTTAGTTGACTGTAATAGTCCCTTAGTTTAGCTATCTTTAGTTTACAGTAATAGTACCTTAGTTTAGCTATCTTCGGTTCACAGGGAACTGCGCTGTTGAAACCACACGGAAATAATAACAGCAAACCAGCAAAGTCGAAATCCATACTCTAAACATGATTTTTTGCGATAGGATGTATTACTATACCATATTATGCCTATGTTGTTATGGACTAATCCAATTACCTAACATCACAGGGCGCGGGCGGGACTGTGTGGCGTAGTTAGTATTTTACGACTACTTCCTGACAAATAAAATATTGTCCCGGGTGGGAAAACATATTGTATTAAATACTATTAGCCATACTGTGTCCATTAAGGGTACCTACATGGTAGCCACTCCCACCGCTCTGGTCATTCAGAACAGGTGGGATAATTTATGGCAACAGTCAGATAACTTCTGAGTGATTGCAACATGATGAGTGAGTGAGACTCAATTATTTATCGCATTAGTTTTATTGTTCATTAACCAATTGCTTTTCCACTAAATTACGTTTTGTCACAACATGACTGGTGTTTTTTTATAATTTGTTTTTATATCTCCAATGTGGTTTGAAAAATGCATAGAGAACGATGTACCATCGAAAAGAAAATGAACTAAAGTAAATAAAAATGTGAAACGTGAAAAGTAAATAAAAATGGCGCCCCGTAGCGACTGTCTCCGACTGTCGTAAGACTACTCCTTCGTTAATTTACAATTTTATTTTTCGATACCAGTTTTTAGGAAACCAGCATGTTCATTTTCATCATATTTTTCGACCACTTTTTGTATTTCCATTTTTAAAAATCAAAACTTTAAAAAAAATAAAAAACCATTTTTTATCTAATTTTTCATTAAAAAAATGGGTAAATATTATGAAATGAAGAAAACTGGTCGAAATTTATTGAAGCTTATAAATTACCTTTCATATAAATCAAAAATTGCAAAAAACGGTTAAGAAATGGCGAAGGAGTCTTAGTATTTTTCGTGTGAAAAAATGTAATTCAGATATATTTACCCTCAAAGTTCAAACATTCCCGCGCAAAATTGCCTGTTTGGGATCTGGTTAGTTAATAGTGTCTGACAGGAAGGAAGAACACCACCGAGCTGAAATTATGTTTACGGGGTCGCTGATTTCATGGTTTTAATATTTGCTGGAATCTAATCTCTCCGTCGGTCGGTCGGTTGTCTGTCTGTCTGTCTTACATTTTGACAGATAGATTTCCAGACAGATACTCCACGATAACTAAACTAAAACTAAAGAGATATATCTCTAAGCGGTTTTCAGATTTGAAATACCATTAAATTCTGCTCTGTATGCCGTAAAAAATGTTCCATGGGGGGTCCCCCCCCCCCCCCCCCCACCCCTTGAGGGCATCTGTTTTGTGTTAAAAATGGCAAAAATTCAAAATTATTTATCGATTCTGAAACACAATTTGACGGCGATTTCGGATACTGGATACTGATACTTTCACTTGTAAATATATTCGTGGCTCATCATTCGTGGCACATGCGATACGAATGCTTCCACTCCACACAAAAAATAATTCGTGGTTCATTCGTTCGTGGCACATGCGATACGAATGCTTAGCCACGCCACGCTTAAAATTATTCGTGGTCCATTCGTGACGCATGCGATACGCATGCAAAGCACTCTCAATTAGAGTACCGTACAGACTGTAATACTGGCCAATCACCATTCGGCAAATAATCGAACATAGTGTTATTAGTTAGTAGCTCTCCCCCTTTGTTACCAGTCAGTTAGTCCCATGTACTTTTACTATATATTTATTTAATGGGTTGCCCAGTAATTCTTAACTCCCGTTTATTATTTTGGTTCCCCATTATTTTGGTATGTAAACCTGTTCCCTTTACCAACATGCTTGATATACTGTACTGTAATAATGTAAAGGTTATGTACTGTAGGCTAGGTGAGATAAATAATGACAACATAAAACTACTGTATTAACTTAAGGAACTACAGTATGTAGGCATACTTATAGTATGTAGGCACTAGGCACCCCCCCCCCACCCGTAGTTTTAGCCCCTGTCATCCTGTACAGTAGTACTCATTTCCAAAAGTTATTACAGTAGTTTTATGTTGTCATTATTTATCTCACCTGGCCTACAGTACAGTACCAATACATATTATAAAGCATGTGGAATTTTTATTAAATTGTACCTGTGTATGGTGATATTCTCACACAGTTTCTTAGGCCTCCAGGTCGAATTTGTTTAATTCGCTATAAAACGCCATTAAAAAGTCTACTGATATACTGTAGCAGTTAATTACCGGTAACTGCTACAGTAGGCCCTACACTTATTAATGGTAAAAAAATCTTACAGACAAAATACATCAAAGGCATACATTTTATGAGATGCATCAACATCATTTCAATGTTTTTTTTACTATATTCTAGAATATTAATTCGCTTTTTTTCGATAATAAGTAATAAAATATATATAAAATAATAATAAAAATATATATAATAATAAAATAATATAATAATAAAATAATATAATAATAAAATAATATAATAATAAAATAATATAATAATAAAATAATATAATAATAAAATAATATAATAATAAAATAATATAATATAATAATAAAATAATATAATAATAAAATAATATAATATAATAATAAAGTAATATAATAATAAAATAATATAATAATAAAATAATATAATAATAAAATAATATAATAATAAAATAATATAATAATAAAATATCATAAAAAATAATAAACCATCAATAATAATTAATAAGATTAATTAAAAGCTTGAAATTAATATTCTAGATAATAAAATCATCAGAACTATAACGATTTACGTCTGAAATTGCGTGCTCTTGAATTATCTGAACATTTTTTTGGGGAAATTGAAAATGGCTTTCATATTCGATTCGGAATATCAAGTATATTCAAAAAAATAAAATAAAATGGACACGTTTTAACAGTTGTAAACTGTTAAAACTATGTAAACTGTAGCGAAATAATAAAAAAAAATAAAAATCCTGCGGTAAACATTCGTATAACATTCGCAAAACATTCGTAACGAATTCGTATGGCGTGGGAAACATTCGTATATAACATGCGGGATGCATTCGTATAGTGTGCGGGAAACATTCGTATAAGATTAGGGACGCATTCGTATAGTGTGCGGGAAACATTCGTATAAGATTAGGAACGCATTCGTAGAATGTGCGGGATTCGAATAAGGTTCGTACTGTATTACATTCGATATGCGAATAAAGGATGCGTATTTGGTTCGGTTTTCGAATTCGTATCGCATGGTTCATCTATGTAACATTTCAGAATGCGTTACGAATGCGTGAAATATGCGTCATCACATGCGTTACGCATGCGGATTTTTCGATACCAGTTTTTAGGAAACCAGCATGTTCATTTTCATCATATTTTTCGACCACTTCTTGTATTTCCATTTTTAAAAATCAAAACTTTAAAAAAAATAAAAACCATTTTTTATCTAATTTTTCATTAAAAAAATGGGTAAATATTATGAAATGAAGAAAACTGGTCGAAATTTATTGAAGCTTATAAAATTACCTTTCATATAAATCAAAAATTGCAAAAAACGGTTAAGAAATGGCGAAGGAGTAGTATTTTTCGTGTGAAAAAATGTAATTCGCAGATATATTTACCCTCAAAGTTCAAACATTCCCGCGCAAAATTGCCTGTTTGGAATCTGGTTAGTTAATAGTGTCTGACAGGAAGGAAGAACACCACCGAGCTGAAATTATGTTTACGGGGTCGCTGATTTCATGGTTTTAATATTTGCTGGAATCTAATCTCTCCGTCGGTCGGTCGGTTGTCTGTCTGTCTGTCTTACATTTTGACTGATAGATTTCCAGACAGATACGCCACGATAACTAAACTAAAACTAAAAAGATATATCTCTAAGCGGTTTTCAGATTTGAAATACCATTAAATTCTGCTCTGTATGCCGTAAAAAAATGTTCCATGGGGGGTCCCCCCCCCCCCCCCCCCCCTTGAGGGCACCTGTTTTGTGTTAAAAATGGCAAAAATTCAAATTTACTTATCGATTCTGAAACACAATTTAACGGCGATTTCGGATACTGCAATCATTCTTCAACCTTATAGTGAGTTGTTGGTACAGTTAGAAAGCTGGACATGCAAGGATTCCAAATATGTAAAAACATTTGAATTTGGTTGGGAAATAGCTGAGATATGGACATTCAAAAGTTGCATGTATTTGCTTCCCCTGCAGGACATTTATTATATTTAATGAATACACAATATTCTGGAACGTTTTGTTTATCCCATGCGTAGCTGGGCAACAATCCAATACCTCTTTAATCATATTATTACGTGGCTATTCATACATCTATATATTCTAGAATATGGTGTATTTATTTATAAGAATAAAATAGCTTCGCGCAGGAGCAAAACCATGTAACATTTGAGACGATTTAGATTATGTTACATATTTGGAATCCTTTCATGGCCAGCTTTCCAACAGTAGCAACAAAACACTAGAAGGTTGAAGAATAACTGCAGTGAGTCATTCTCACCAAAAGTGGCAAAATAGAAGCTATTTTCATGAAATTTAAACTTCATCAAAAACCATGTAAAACCATATATTCCGAATACATTTTTCATGGAGAATTCAATTATTGTAACCATGGCACAAGATGTTAGATCAATCTGTAAGGCGATAATTAGGGCAAACTGATGTCCCACCTGTAATGAGCTGTCCCTCCCCTGTAACAGGATATTTAAAGATAAGATCCACCCTGTAATGCGACGTCCTTATGGTCCTACCCTTTAAAATGAATATTTGGATATTTATCTAATACCCAGCCAGGATAGCAGCCATTACAAATATATTCAGGAGCTGTAACATATCCGGCTGCGGACCTCTTCCATACAGCTGGAT
>JAUCBJ010005397.1:0-60457 GCA_032718475.1 Nemertoderma westbladi
CCGCTTTTCGTTCTGCTTCCGCCACTGCTGCCGCTTTTGCCGCTGCCGCTGCCGCTTTTGCCTCTGCCGCTGCCGCTTTTGCCTCTGCCGCTGCCGCTTTTCTTTCTGCCTCTGCCACTGCTGCTATCTTTCTGTCTTCTATACGTTTTTTCCTTACTTGTTCTTCCTTTTCTCTAGCGATGCGGAGTTGTTCATCGAATTTAGCTTGGTTCGCCGCTAACCTATCCACATCAATCGCATCTAACACAAGTTTGGCTCCTTCGCTATTAGGGCTAAGTCCCTCTAGCCTTCTCCTCAACTCTTCATCTCCTAAAAAACGTTGATAGTCTGACAGATAGATGTCAATGGCATCCCTCTTATGCGGTTTCTCTGCTGTCACTTCGCTCTCGGTTGTATCTAGTAGACTGTCTGACAGATTCTGCTTTGCGTCAGACATGCTTATGTGTACAGTTGAATGTCTACTGCTGTATTACAGTCTGAGCAAGTCTAGTAACTCAGTATTAACTGCTAGCCTAGTAATTAATTACCGGTACTGCTACTCAGTGTAGCGTGATATATATAATATATTAGAATACCGGTATGCTTATAGTATATATAACTATTATTACAGACTAGGTTTATCACAGAATACCGGTATAATTTTAGCACAAATATATATAAAAATATAATAGGCCTATCGGAATACCGGTATACAGCTTACAGTTTGTAGTATATATAATTCTGAAATAGAATTAATTACACGTACCGGTATAATTTCAGCCTAGATTTATAGAAATAAAGATAATAGGCCTATCGTAAATACCGGTATATCAATTATTTTAAAATAACTGAATTTCTGAACTTTAGGGTTACTTGGTTACTTTAACTTACTTTATTACCGTTATTTAAGCAGTAATCCAACTGATATTGAGACCTAATGGTTGTATGGTAGGCCTACTATTTATAAATCGTTAGATTTGATTTATAATATATATATACCCGTTTTAATGGGTTTTGTCTATGTTTGAAATAAATGTTATTATTTCTGGGGAGTAATCACTACACAAAGCGGTGCGCTTTCAGTGAAGTGTTACGTATAGGACACTAAAACAAATAATTCTAATTTACCTAAGTTACTTAATACTACAAATTACGTACAATTCGGGTTGAGATTACAATCTCTAAATAAACACAAAAATTTACAAAACACAAATACGAATTTTTAGGGTATTTTTACAAGAAGTCTACAAACACCAGCCTAACAAAGGGTTAGAAAACCGGTTATTACAACGGACAGGGTACTACGGTATTTGAAATAATAAGTAGTAGTAAATACACTGCGTTGTCTAGATAGGAAAATACCACCGCCTGACGACCTATAGCCGTATCGCTATAGGTTCTACGTTATGTATCACGGAGTGTTCCTACCTAGAAGTTAATAGAGCTAATCGAATGTGCCTATCAACCACTTTACAACACAGATATAGTGTCTACAATAATTACTTCGGAAAGTACTGTACACTAAACCCTAAATTAGGTACGAGTACTTGTATAACAGATAATCAGTAGTTAAATATACTTGAACAGCTAAAAGAACCACGGCATCTGCTGGAGTGACCGATGCACAAAATCACCAGTCTTTACCTACGCCGAGCAGCCCGTGTAGTACCGGGGTTAATTTAACTATAGCGGTATGTATAACAAACACAATTACTGTAGGAACAAACTTGGGGAATGAATGTTGCGGATAATCGCATAAACTCTGAATAATAAATATTACGCTACGCGTACAAACCACTCAAACAAAATACAGACCGAACACTGACAGACTACTATCAAGCCTAAACAAACTACGGTATATGCAGACTCCGAAATGATTAGGGAGTATGCGCTCTAACCCAGTAGTGCGACTTATTCTTTAGTTGGGGGTTTACCTTACAGCGTTCGCTGCCCCTACTGCCTAACCGTACTTAATCGGACAGATGATCTACACACACGGCAATCCGTTCAGACCTAATAACAGCCAGACAACTATCCAGCCTACAAATTATCTAAGTAAAATTATACGCTACCCGTACAGACTTACACAAACAAAGTACAGACTAAACGATGGCAGACTACTCTCAAGCCTAAATAAACTACAGGACATGCAGACTCCGAAATGATTAGGGAGTATGCGCTCTAACCCAGTAGTGCGACTTATTCTTTAGTTGGGGGTTTACCTTACAGCGTTCGCTGCCCCTACTGCCTAATCGTACTTAATCGGACAGGTGATCTACACACACTGCAATTCGTTCGGACTTAACAGCAATCAGACAACAGCTCAGCCTACAAATCGTCTGTACAATCTGATCAGGCTTACACGCCTTCTGTTCAATACTGGCCTACAAATAAATAAAACTTGACAGAAATAAGTAAAATCTCAATAAAAAATCAGGGCGGCCGTTCCCTGATTAAGTACTAAGACCTACCGGTATACAACAATCAAATCGAATAATACTAGTGTACTTATACGGAAGTACCGGTTAGGACAGCTAGGCCTACGGAATACAGAAGTACCGGTTCTAGCGGTTGGGCCTACTGACTACTGACCTACAGATGTACCGGTTCAGGTTTACCGGTTGACCGGTACTTTCAACTTTATTGCTTACTGCAACAAAGAAGCTATATCCTTTAATGTTCGCGCTTTCAGACCTTTGGCAGTTTAACCCGCCAAATTAAGATGTCTTCTAGATATTAAATCGCTTTTTAGCCTATGACAAGTATTTGATTCACTACACTAGTCGAAACCAATCTGTGCGCGACCATTCACCCGCTGGATATTCCCGGGAGATTGGGTTCGACGGTTTAATTTTGTTGCTATGTAAGCCTAATGTATTATTCGACTGACAGTATTATATAATCTCTGACAATATTATTCACCTTCGGGAATATTAACAGTTCCTTTAGGACGTGGCGCTTTATCTATAGAAACAGAGTTATGACTTAAACTACTCACAACGATATGGCTTAATTATAATTCACATATATGGCGCATTCTTTAGGAATTGCTTCTTTAACAGACTCGCTCATACGCAATGCTGCACAATACTGCACACTAATCTGCCAATCTTCACTGATTTTAATCACATATAAAAGGAACACAGACTGACTCATGTAGGGTCTACCAAATAACATTAGATTCACTTCAAACCACTTTAACATAAGTCACAATCGTTATTGGTAACCTTTCTCTCTTACCTTCGGTATATCAAGAATATTGGGTTTTTGGGGTTATTTCTCGTTATTCCAAATATAATAATTCATCAACCATATTATGAAGAACTGACAGTAAATAGCAGTATAACAATATAAAAGTATGCACAGTGTTACACAGTATGCAGTGTATGCAGTACCGCAGTATGCAGTGATTACGAAATTGCAGTTAAAGGATATATGTCCTTATAATTAAACCTACTAGTGTTGAGCTAAAAAGCAGAAAGCACAAAACACTAAAAAGCCGTTCTTTCGTGGCTTTGAAAAACTCGTGACTACTGCTCTGTACGAGGATACCAACTCCCTTATTCCACAAAGCTCCCGTTCAACACAGAGAAAGAGCAGTGAGATAGGAAATTTTCAGTTCAGCAGCTCTGTGATAGGTCAAAATCAAGGCTAACTCAAATTCTATTGGGAGATACAAAAACAAGGCTATGACGCAACCTCCCTAGGCTTGTTGGCCGATTAAACAGAGCCCAGATGCCTGCGTACAGCAAATCAGCCAATAAGCTGGTAACTTGCACTATTTTTAGCTGTAGATCACTTTGAGAGTATTCTTAGCGACTGGGGGGGAACTGGCCAACAAGGCAAACGAATCAGTTATCCCACAAAAGCTTTTACACAAAGCCAGCTGGTTTATAGGAATATAATAAACACAGTACTCGTTTTCATTATAAGCCTCGTTGCGTTCGTCCTGTTTTGTATTTAAATATATTTCTTAAACGCAGGCTAGGACGATCTTTATAATAATAATAACTAGGGATGCGATCAATATGTGAAGCCAGGTGGTTTATATAATAATTTAGTCAACGCAGTACTCGTCTTCATTATATGCCTCGTTGCGCTCGTCGCTTGTCCTGTTTTGTCATAAAATATTTTTCCTAAACGCAGACTGACGATCTTTATACAGTATAACTATGCGAAGTTTCGAAACTGTGCGAGTAACTGTTGATACATCTATGTGGAGATGTGTGATATGTGGAGATGTGTGATACAACGCCAACGCATCGTATGCCGATGTAGTAATATGGGTATTGAAATAATATTAAATCAATGTACACTCTTAAAGCTGCAGCGAAAAAATGTAGCTAATTTCCTAGGTTACATATAAAATAATAATATTATTTTTAAGAACATTAATTTTACTACTTTGCAAAAATTCAATTAAAAAATAACCAGACATATATATACATTGTGGAATAAACTATTTCAGAAGCCTACAACAGCCATGCCATGGATAGTATTTATGTTATTATATCTGTCATTTACCTGAGATAGCAATACAACATTTATAGTAGAGTCAATAGGAATTGGAATACAGGAAGGATGTTGGGATGTTGGATTTAAAGAATGGTGTCTGGGCTGGAATAGCAATACTGGTTGCCTAATACTATTCCTCTCTGGTTAGTCTTAGCAACAACTCCCAGCCAGCTAGCTCCACACCAGCAGAGACTTGACCAATAATGGGAAGGATTAAATTTGTACTCAATAATTGTGCCGTTTAATTACGTTTAGATCAATTAAAGACACATTTATTAAAGCAAATCACTTGAACTAATTAAAAACTATAATAGAATTGCGTATGTGGATTACATCTATATAATTTTTAAGTATAATTATTTAAATCATATAACTGTAAAACAATTAATTTCCTTTCAAAGGCAGGTTGAAAATGGTGTTTTTACCGTAATCAACGTAATTAACTGCTATTATCTTAGCTTCTCGAAGGCCACACGGAAATTCAACTTGGAAAATTTCTAAACTTTTGCCAAACAACATGTGTACCAAGTTTGGATAGATTTCATCGAAGATTGGCCGAGTTATTAACGTTTAAAATTGAACAAGAACGACAGAAGAACGACACGTTCGTGGGGCCTTCGCGCAGCACGAGGCCCAGTTATGAGATACAAATTAAAATTGAGCGACTGTATCACAAAATCAGTATTTGAGAAATTTAACCACACCGCCAATCAATCACAGAAAGGGGGACAGTACGTGTTCAGCCCTTTTAATCTGCCCCCCCCCCCCCCCCCCCTTCCCACCAACCAATACATAACCGCGACATCTACCACCCACGGGCTGACGAGGCGGAAGGGTAGCACAAACTTATTTCCAATCGCACATTCAATATGCGAAGCCATGTGGTTTATAGGAATATAATAAACGCAGTACTCGTCTTCATTATAAGCCTCGTTGAGTTCGTCCTGTTTTGTATTTAAATATATTTCTTAAACGCAGGCTGACGATATTTATAATAATAATAACAAGGGATGCGTTCAATATGTGAAGCCAGGTGGTTTATATAATAATAATAGTCAACGCAGTACTCGTCTTCATTATAAGTCTCGTTGTGCTCGTCCTGTTTTGTATTTAAATATCTTTCCTAAACGAAGACTGACGATCTTTATAATGCGTTCAATAGGCGAAGCCAGGTATGGTTTTGGTTTATAGGAATATAGTCTATGGAGCACTCATTCCTCATGAGCCCGAGTTATAGTGTGGCAATGTAGATGCAGTAGTTGCACCCGACCAGCCGGGAAACTCGGAGCAATAGGCCTACTCCTTGTACAATGCGTGTCAATTTCAACACCGCCGGGCACTGGGTGATGGCAGAGTGAGATTAAAAAACCGGATTATTTCATCCTTGGTTACGGTTAGTCCAGTTCAGCAGTTTGCCCGTAGCGGCAGCGATACCGAAAGTCGAGCTCAACAGACAGAGGCTGCCTTGGTGGTGAGTTGTTTGATTTCAATTCCAACACTTTTCTGGGCAGCTGGGTAGACTCTGGTAGTGGGTACCTGATCTTAGAATGCCGGTCAGCTGGTTAGTCCGCATAACTTCCATTGTTGCAGTTGCCGAGTCAATGGATGGTTGGTAGGGGTAGGCCTATTGCTATTGTTGTATTGGCAGATTGGTATGTACATCTACATCTGATTATACCAGTTGCCGTTGCCGTCGGTCGTACCAATACATAGTCTTTAATTAATATATTTAACCGTTAACAAGAGTAGAAACCGCAAACGAAGAAATTCATTTTCTGCCGTAGTTCAGTACCGGTACCGTACCGGTAGTTCTGTAGTTGGCAGTTGCTACCAGTCCGGTTCTACAGTCTGACACTGACAGTAGTAGGGCGGTACGGCGCCAACGGACCCTCTAATCTAATTCAGGACCGCAGTCCAGCACTCCGCCGGATTCCGCACTGCAGTGCATAGCATGGCAGCATGGCTAATTAGGGCCTACAGAATTAGGCCACAAGTCCCTAAAAGGTGCCACCCTGCTCCATAGCGCGGGAAATTCAAATGATTGAAAGACATGTAATTTGTACTGGAAAGGGTGGCAGATCAGATCTGCCACCTATATTTTGGCGGTAAATTCAAATCTGTTTTAACATTGAATATATGAATAGAGTAAGACTAATGTACGGTAATTCATTGAATCAGAATCAATTATTTCTTATCGGTTTAACTCACTCATCCGTTATTGTTGTTGTTTTATCTATTCTGGGACTTCCAGCAGCACGTGAATAAATAAACCAGCACGTTAACTAATCTGGGGCTTCGAGCAGCACGTGACCAACTAAGCTGACTGGTTAACTAGTCTGGGACTTCGAGCACCACGTGAACAACTAAGCTGACTGGTTAACTAGTCTGGGGGTTCGAGCACCACGTGAACAACTAAGCTGACTGGTTAACTAGTCCGGGACTTCGAGCAGCACGTGAACAACTAAGCTGACTGGTTAACTAGTCTGGGGGTTCGAGCAGCACGTGAACAACTAAGCTGACTGGTTAAGTTAACTAAACTTGGACTTCGAGCAGCACGAGACCCAGTGAATTGATATATTTTTGGCGGTTAAATGCTAATTACAGAATTATAATATATTAATTACCATTACAAACTGTACACAGTGTGTGCTGCAGTATGTACGTGGGTACGTACTATAAGGTCAAGGAGCTAGAGCAGTAGACTTCATACTGTAAATTTCTTACTATAATGGGGTAGTAGCTACTGCTACTGCATGTGCTGTTTGCGCTTTTAAGACCTTTGACAGTTTAACCTGCCAAATTAGGATGTCTTTTAGATGATATATATTCTTTAGCTTATGACGAGTATTTGATACACTACATTAGCCGAAGCCAGTCTATGCGCAATCATTCACCCGTTGGATATACCCGGGAGACTGAGTTCGGAGCTTAATGATTGATGGTGTAAGCCTACTGTATTATTCGACTGATCGTAATATATAATCTCTGACAAATATTATTCACTTTCGGGAAATATTAACAGTTCCTTTAGGACGTGGCGCTCTAAATATGTAAACAGAGTTATGACTTAAACTAGACACAACGAAAAGGCTATAGATTTACGTATATGGCACATTCTTTAGGAGATGCTTTGTTATCAATTACAATCATACACAATGCTGCACAATACTGCACACTAATCTGCCGACCTTCACTAAATTTGGTCACGTATAAAGAGAGCAACATACAATTTATGTCGGGCATATGAAATAGCATTAGATTCACTTCAAACCACTTAACATAGGTCGCAATCGTTTATCTGTAACCGGTCTCTCTAACCTTTAGTATATCAAGAAGGTGGGGTATCTGACTATTGATCAGTATTCCGATATAATATTTCATCAACCAATATAATGAATAACCGACAGTAAAAGCAGTAAAGTTAAGGTATGATTCGGTTTGTTGAGTAAGTAAGTAGATAACAGATATACGTTCTATAATTAAGCCTACTAATGTAAAGCTAAAGAATGCGGATATACGGAGGTGCCAAAAGCCGATGTTCTTAGGCTCTGGGCAAAAACATAACACTGAACTACTGAGTTTCTGTATCCAACTCCAACACAGAGTCAAAAAACGCTCTGATTGGTCAACCGAACAACGAGAGAACAAAGAAACAAAGAAATGTCGACGTGGCAATATCAGCTGTTAGCCGTCGTCATGGTAGCGACACTGTTTTCAAGAGTATCTAGCTTATCGCGTCACGAGATTGCGGATTATGTCCTCTAAAGTACAAATACAGAAGAAATGACTTTTATGTCCTCTAAAACACCAGTACAGTAAGGACACGGCCTTTTTATGCCTGGTAAACCAACTACAGAGTACTTTAAGGGAAAATAACCGGTTAATTACGCAAAAGCTTTTACATGTGCAGTAGGCCTACAGACATTTTATCTTATTTAGGTCCACTAAGAAATATTGCGTAGTGTAATTCATAAGAAATATATACAGCTGTACAGCAGAGAATTGATAGTAAAATATATCGCAGGTAGGCCTACTGTAATAACAATAGGCGTATAATGCCTCTGCCTATACTGCTATATTTTGTCTATGACATATAATATGATAAAATATTATTATGAATGAACATTCTTATTCTTAGTAACTCGTGACAAAATACAATGCGCTTCAGAAACTGTAATCCTAAATGCGGAACTTAAACCGAAACAGGGAATAGTCTGATAGTAGAATGTGGACTTTGTAGTGACACATTTGGCAGTCAGTGCGATATAATTTCTCATGTACAAGCAAATCACGGTATTGCATGTTCAGTACAAACGGTAATTCGGTTATTCAACAATTAACAAACGGTTATTCAACATCCATTTTTAGTTATTAGCGTGACGGTAATACAAATTACGCAAAGTGAACCTATACTACATTCACAATTTTCTATTCATTCACTAAATATAACAAAAATTGAACGTTCATTTAATCCATGGTACGTTCAGTGAACTATATTTGCTACCTGGGTTACTCTATTCATTCATATATTCAATGTTAAAACAGATTTGAATTTACCGCCAAAATATAGGTGGCAGATCTGATCTGCCACCCTTTCCAGTACAAATTGCATGTCTTTCAATAATTTGAATTTCCCGCGCTATGGAGCAGGGTGGCACCTTTTAGGGACTTGTGAATTAGGCCTGTCCTGTCAGCCTGTAGGCTACCAGTATACGTGATCTATAATCACTGCACAGGTACCGCGGTACCAGTCAGCCAGTACCGTAAAACACCGAATACAGTATGGTATTGCAGTATTGCTGTATTGTCTAATTGCAGGATTCCTAATTCAGGGATTGACATTGAGTATAGTACCGCTACAGGCAGACAGGCCACAATTGTATTACTGCAGTACTGTAATTTCGTAATTTGCTAGAAACCCAGCTGATTTAGTCTCCTAGCAACCTGCTGATGTCAAGCGTTATAATTTTGGATAAATAATTTATTATAACTGTAAGACAGTTACACTGGTGCTGCACGAAGGCCCCAAGCAAATTCAACTTGGAAAATTTCTAAACTTTTGACAGACTATTTGTGTACCAAGTTTGGTTACATTTCATCGAGGATTGATCGAGTTATTAACGTTCAAATTTGAACACCGCAAAAAAATACCGTAATCAACTTAATTAACTAATTAACTGCTATTATCTTAGCTTCTCGAAGGCCACACGGAAATTCAACTTGGAAAATTTCTAAACTTTTGCCAAACAACATGTGTACCAAGTTTGGATAGATTTCATCGAAGATTGGCCGAGTTATTAACGTTTAAAATTGAACAAGAACGACAGAACGACACGTTCGTGGGGCCTTCGCGCAGCACGAGGCCCAGTTATGAGATACAAATTAAAATTGAGCGACTGTATCACAAAATCAGTATTTGAGAAATTTAACCACACCGCCAATCAATCAAAGAAAGGGGGACAGTACGTGTCCAGCCCTTTTAATCTGCCCCCCCCCCCCCCCCTTCCCACCAACCAATACATATCCGCGACATCTACCACCCACGGGCTGACGGGGCGGAAGGGTAGCACAAACTTATTTCCAATCGCACATTCAATATGCGAAGCCATGTGGTTTATAGGAATATAATAAACGCGACGAACTCGAAAAGGACGAACTCAACGAGGCTTATAATGAAGACGAGTTCTTCATTATAAGCCTCGTTGAGTTCGTCCTGTTTTGTATTTAAAAATCTTTCCTAAACGAAGACTGACGATCTTTATAATGCGTTCAATAGGCGAAGCCAGGTATGGTTTTGGTTTGTAGGAATATAGTCTACGCAGCATTCATTCCTCATGAGCCCGAGTTATAGTGTGGCAATGTAGATGCAGTAGTTGCACCCGACCAGCCGGAAACTCGGAGCAATAGGCCTACTGCTTGTACAATGCCGGGCACTGGGTGATGGCAGAGTGAACACCGCAAAAAAAGCGACAGAACGACAGGTTGATTAATGGTACCCCTACGCTAAGGCTCACTCACTTCGTGGCTCGCCCCACAGACACACCGATTGAGTTAGTGGTACCTGTATGCTAAGCTCGCTTACTTTCGTCGCTCGCCCCACAGGGATTTAGGACAATTAATATATCGTTTTAATTACTTTAATCTTTCCTTTTGGTGGATTTTGCAAATTCAATTGGACTTAAATACTTACTTAATTACGAAATATCGCCTCTATCCTTTCAATTCTACTGTTATTTTCCGAGTTTATTTTTTGCATGGTCTCGTTTATGACTATTTTCTAGTTTTGCTTCTAATTTCAGTGCTATTTCGTTGGCGGGATTTTTAAACATTTGCAGCACTTATAATCTGTTGTTCTGTTGTGTACTTAAATTAAAGCCTGACGACGGTCTACCAAAAAGTGTCCGAAATATAGCAAAACCTATTTTTCTCCCCATACATTGTTCCGTTTAAACACTTACGAAAATAAAATCAACCATGGATGTTAGACCTTTTAAATCTCTATGGTTAGTATAATAATAAATCTTCTAGAATACTATGAATAATAATTATAACTAAACCTACAAGACAGGGTAGATTATCGCCAACTGAACAAATAGTGGCGCAGATTGACAGCAATTGAAATAAGTGATCTCCAGCAAAATTTGGTCGCAAAAAATTACAGAATCACTAGAGGGAGCCTCGCGGCTCCGCAGCCCATTAGAACAGGCCATACAGTAATGTTGATAGTTAACGTCTGTTTACAGTGTCAATTAAAATGCACATCGCACACATCTCCAACCAGCAACCGGACACTATATACTACTACTCGGCATGCTGCATTGCAGCTGCATTATATATATATTACATAAATTAAGAGTGCTGTGTTGACTTGACGACAAAATTGCTCCGCCACAACTCCCTATCACCCATGCATTTGTCCTTGACCAGTGTCCTTTAAGATGCGTCTCAAGAAAGTCATGGGCTGTCCACCTTGCTTATTCGCTTATTCGCTCCATGAGGGCGCCAAAGCGCAAGATTATGCACTGGCTGATCCTCACGGCGAAAGCAATGTCCTGCAAAGCGGAAGCTAAATTGGAGAGATACGCCTATTCCTACTATCGGAAGAGACGGTAACAATACCTGCAATATCCTACTGTAAAGTTTGTAAATCAAATCATAAATCCGACCTTCTCACCAAAACAGTAAACCCTAAGTAAGCGAATATATTGCAGTATCGATCTCTTTTAACCGGTGAGGCAGAAAACAGTCTACGAGCAGACAAACTTCGATAAAACAAAAATCCCGCGCAGCGAATCCTAAAATCAGGCTGACTCACTGACGGACTAAGGGGCTCGTATACTTTGCCGCGGTGTGATTTATATGGTTGGGCGAAGGGACGCTAGCTAGGTACAGAGCAGATGTTTGGAGATGTCTAACTAGCGGGCAAAGTGCAGTAAGGACGAAAGTTAATTTTATATATTTCGAGGTGTAAATAATTTCTAACGCGCGTGTGTTAATTCTGAACGGTCAAAACAGTTTTGCTCCTTCACATATATAATTACTGGGTACGGTGTGCATTTTACGAATATTCTAATTTTATAACTTGTAGGTCCAATACTTACGAATGATAAGGTTCCTTCCCCTCTTGCGTATTTCCAGGACTCAAATTCAGGCATAAGGTTAATACTACGCCCAGAATTCGGCAATTTTAGGTACCAGGTCCCTGATACTAAGAAGAGATGTGTTAGTTTACTACTGTAGGCGTACGGGTACTAATAGCTATCCTGGCTCCTATCTAGAATTTTAGTCACCCAGGTAGTCCGGGTAACTTCCTATTAGGGCGTTGGCGGGGACACGGTAGATGTTAGTATATCCCTGATAGCCTCAATTTATTTGCGCCTAGTGTAAACTGCCCTACCGCCTGAACGGTACAATCCCAATTCAGGTGAAAACACAGCAACCCCCCTAGCCTACAAGTTCTGATGTAATGGACACCGTTGTACGGCAAATAGTCGCACACACACCTGTACTTAGCAAGAGTTAAGCGTACAGTTTGCTGCACCCTAACCAATGTGTATGCCTTGTACCGGTGTGCCTACGTCCTATCTGCGTACTAGTATCTGCTCTCTCTCCCTCCCCCCCGTAGGAATATGAAGGTCTACTGCGGTTTTCCCTGAATCAAGACAGTACAGTCCCTATGATGTAATTTTGGGCTTGCAGCGTGTCACTACGTCTACCTGTTGATCTTTTGGTCTTACACTTAGGTAGCAAGGATCGAACGCTGTCTAACCTTTCAGGCGATGGGCGAATAACTCTAAGATGGTATTGCGGGTTGTCTCTCGTCTACATTCCCGTGATGTTCCCGTTCATTGCTGCGGCCCGATCTCTAGCCGGCCATCCTGTCCCTGAGTTTGTTCACCGTAGTGAAACCATAGTAAAACAGATAGAAAGCTGAGATGTGACTAGTATTTCTGACTTTATTACAAAAGATATAATAACTATTATACAATAAACAATGTAATCTGAAATAAGACAGAAAGGATTGAGAGTGAATGATAGAAGTGAACTAATGAACAAATCGCACCTTTATATACTAAATTTGTGCCGCAATCAATCGAGAAAATTCTCGATTGTTCTATGGGTTCTAACGGGGTTTTAAAGATAGCTATTGGTCCAGCTAATATATAACTTGCACGACATTGGTTACAATCAAATAACTACAGCCTTATTGGTACAGACAAATGCAATTAATTTGTAGCGGTTAATTTAAATGAGTTGAAATTCTGCACAAAAAATAATTCGCACTTACTAGGATTCGAACTCGATACCTACTACACATATAATTTCCAACGCTCTACCAACTGAGCTACTGAACCACTTGACCGATAGATGCATAATAGATAGAACCAATACTAATGAGAACTCAAAGCAATCTTTACAAAGTTAATTCGAATAAAATAAAATTTTGAAAATCCACGGCATTTAGGGAATATAATTCTATACCGCTCCATGAAAACAGGATATTATCGTGCATAAAATATACGGTTTTCACCAATAATCAATCAAACTATAGAATACTTAGGGCGTACTTACATATTTACAATTAAGTTTCAAACAATACTTCCTTTCTACGTAATGATTCGATACAAAATTAATTACAAATTCAAACTTTACGTATTTAAGGCTTTACTAAGTAAGTACAATATAAATCTAAATTAAATTCACCAATATAAATCTATTGCATCTCAATATTGCATAAATTCAAACAATTACAAATACAAATAAATGAAAACAATAAGAAAGGCTCGCAAGTCTTCCATCTACTATTGCATCCCAAATATTGCATAAATTCAAGTAATTACAAATACTTTCGTACCTAAATGTAGATTGCATAGGTTTGGAATAATTACAAATATGAGTCTTTCTGAGCACAAAATTTTCTGTCTATAAAACTTTCTCTTTAGGTACAAATACTGCTTATAAAATATAAATTGCATAATATTCGGAACAATACAAATTGCATAAGTTTGGAATAATATAAATTGCATAAGTTCGGAATAATTACAAATATAAATATAAATTCTTACAAATATAAACTCTCTTTTGGGTAGTCTTACTAAATATAGATATAAACTGCATAAGTTTAGAATAATATAAACCTTTGCATCTCAAATATGAAACATAAATCTTTCAAATATAAGTTCCTTCTAAACTTTCTAAATTTCATAAATTCGGAACAATACAAATTGCATAAGTTTGGACTTTCAGAATACAAAACTTTCTAAATATAAAACATATAATTCAAATAAATCACAAATCATAAGAAAGGCCCACGAGTCTTCCGTCCACCCTTGCCCTCCCTTTTATCGTTTAGTTGATCGAGCCCTGCCGCGTCCTCGAAAACTGCGCACAGGTGACTTTGCTCGCGATATGGGACTAATGGGGCGAGTCACTGGTTTACTTGGGACGTTGAGAGACGGTGCGACTATTTCCTCGCAAATTCGTCTGTTTGGCATCCCAAAACCTCGACCAATTCCTCGTGACCGATCAGTCGTCACTACAGTTGGTAGAACGTCTGGGAACGCGTGAGAGGCGGACGACGCAGACCCAAGAGTAGCTTGCGCCCCTTGTTGATCAGCTGGTGTATGTCCCGATCCTCCTACCGGTTCTCTTGGAAGTGATACCGTATCCCGAGTAACTCGAATAGTCGGCTCAACTCCCTTGCGTTCTTCTACATTAATAATTTTCTTCAATTGTTGGCCCACTTTCTGGACCCGTATGATCCTACCCTGCCCGTCCTCCCGAGGGTGACGTGCAGACGGCGCAGCCGGAGTGGCTGGTATATTCGTCGCCTCTAGGACCTCTTCTTCCTCGAATACGCTCGCTCGTATACGTTTATGGTAAAACGCGGCTCGGTACGCCCATGCGACGGTTAACCAAGCTCCTTTATTCCGCTTTTCGGTTCGGAAACGATCAAATTCACCATACGTGATACGATTTACGACTTTCTGAAAATTCCACGTGTTTTTTGTTATCTGGGTGAATCTGTAACAGATACTCGCGCACCACTCGGAATCCGCTGTCGTGGGGCAAAATATCGACAACCTCGATAAGTTCGTCATATTGGGGCATAGCGGAGATGTATCCTTCCGACATCATCGTCTGGGGATTTACCGCCCAAAATCCGAGATGCGCTCTCATCGGAAACCGTCTTCTCTGTGCCGATACATGTTCGTCGGCTAAATCTTCCCACTCATCAAATAACTTCCTCACGAGTTTTACAGATTCATGTTCATAAGGTATGTCTCTTAGTTGGCATTCAGATGCTCGATGTCCCTTTATATTGCAGTAAGTACATTGAGCCATAAATCTCCAGCAAGTATAAAAGGTATGAGACCCTTGATCCCCACACCATCCACAGATTAGCTGAGTCGTAGTAATGTGCTTTCCACTGCACTTTGCCATATGATGTCCAGCGACGCCACATTTACTACACATCGTATTAGCAGGGTACCACACTCGTTCGTATATAAGATCTCCAATCGGTCGAGCGCTTCCTCCCATACTATAATCGTAATCATCTGGGTCTATGGGTTGGTAGGTTTCTGAAGGTTGTATACAAACTATAGCATCTGTTGCTTCAAGTTGTCGAATCTCCGTCTGAGATTTCTTCGGGAGGTTCCTTTCTATCTCAAGAAGTTCCTCTAAAGGATCGTCGGCGATCGTAGTAGTTACGTTGAAATCATCACCGAGGTGACCGATAGGCGCGCGCGTCTGCCGTGATTCATCCGTAATTTCCACAATACGTTCTCCTTCATAAGGTAACATAGTTGTTGATGGTTCGAACACCTCGCCAATATCGGTTCGGGATTTTCCTTATTCAAACGCATCGGAATCGCATTTCGTTGTTCGCGCATACAAGAACCGCATTGATAATAAAGTTTATAAACTGAAAATGCTTCCTTGGTTTCTCTATCGTCCCCTCGAGTTCGTCTGTAAAGATGCATTCCATCGAATTCATCTCTTACCGCGGGCATAGGTTCATGCGCCTTTAGGTATTGCATGGTATGATACAAACGACTAATTTCAGTATCGGGGTCTTCGCTAATGTCTCCCGTATCACACAAAGCATCGTACGGGTAAAGTTCGTTGAAGGTTTGGCGCAAACTTTCGATTCTTTCGTTCAATGCGTTTTGTCTTCTCTTTAATACATTCGAGTCATATTTAGTTCTCGCGAGTTTCGCTGTACTTTCCGATAATTCTTTTATACCAAATATAGTATAATCCTTGGCTCCAAATCTTTCGAATGGCGCTGCTGTCTCCTCTTGGATATCATATCCCCATCTCGGCTCTCCTTGTATCCCTTTCTCCATAATTAGAGGTGTAGTTACATAATCATTACTACTAGAGGGAATACAACAGAGTTTGTGGTTAGTTGTGAGGAGACGTGAGAGTTTCGTCTGCCTTTTGGGCTTCGACAACGCTCTAACCTCCTACCCATAGCCTAAGATCTAGGGTTTCTTTAATGACACGCTGCTTCTTATCTAAAATTTTTTGCCGAAATAAAAACGAATTTGGGCTAAACTGGCTGTGAGTCTAAAATACTCACTTTTTGATCCCAAACTATTATCAGAAAATAAGCAGTCAAGAATTAGTAATAAATATAGGGGAGTCTATTTATTTGCGTAACTTATTGAAACAAGACCGTGTAAAATTTAATTAAAAATTTTAAGAAAGGCTCGCAAGTCTTCCTCTCTTGTTTCTCTAATTTTAAGTTCCACCCGACTGTACCCTGAAATCTATTCACTGGAGAAAATTTTAAAAATTTTTCAAATCCAAATGGATTGTCTAAAATTTCGAAAATGTCTCAATATTGTGAGTTCCAAGTAGAATTCCATTTCTTATACCTACAAATCCCGCTCCTATGTGACACATAAGGGTACTACCCTCAATGTTCACATATAAAGACAATGGAATTCTACCGCTGCCCTTACTACGGTGTACAGGTACGTGGAAATCTATTTGTAAACTCCTAATTATTTACTAGTATTAGGTGGAGATTTGTAATCTCCAGACTCGTTACGAGTCTCTTCAAGAAGTACGAGACGTTGAGTCGGTCTGTCTACTGTACGACCGTCAATTGTCCGTACTGTCACAGTTCTTGTCACTCCATCCATAGATGGATGTGTGGCTAAAATGACACCTGTTATCCAGAAGCGTCTTTTTAGATTCACTTCTGCCAACAGCACGTGATCTCCCGGCTTTAATGCGCGGGTGTTATTGTACCATGTTGTTCTGGCAGAAATAGAGGGCAAATAATGGTTTTGCCATATTTCCCAGAATTTGTTAGCCAGTAGTTGCGTGATTTTCCACGCTTTTCTACCGTAACTGTCGCTTTCTATTGGAATAGAAATAGGTGTCAAAGTTGTCGGTGCCTGCATAAGCAGGTGTGCTGGTGTTAAAGCGAACTGAGATTGTTTGTCATCGGGTACTAATACTATTGGTCTAGTATTTAGTATTGCCTCGATTTCAACAAACAATGTTGTCAGTTGGTCGTCTGTTAATATGTGGTTTACTGGAATGACCTTTGCCATGGCCGTTTTGATAGATCTAATCAATCTCTCCCAGACTCCGCCTCTCCAAGGACTATCTGGAGGATTAAACTTCCAAACAATCTTGTGAGGTTGCAGTTCGTTCGAGATTTGATCATGATCTAATCTCTTAAAGGCTCTAGCAATCTCATTCCGAGCACCGACAAAGTTTGTCCCTTGGTCTGAGTACAAGCATTTTACTAGTCCGCGTCTAGCGATAAATCGCCGTAGTGCTAGTATAAACGCGTTGGTGGAAAGATCCATCACACGTTCAATGTGAACTGCCCTACTGGACATACATGTGAAAATCAGTCCCCAGCGTTTTACTAGTATACGTCCACGTTTAGTATGTATGGGACCAAAGCAATCAATTCCAGTCTCTGTAAAAGGTGGTCTGAATGCTTGAAGTCGTGCTTGTGGTAGTTCACTCATTTCTTGGGTACCTATTCTAGAATGTACCTTTTTACAAATAATACACGTACGTGTCACTGAACTTAATGCTTTACTGGGTCTAATTAATACAAATCTAGTACGTAAGTAGGAAAGACAGTGGTGTCTTCCAGCGTGTTTCAGATGTAGATGTGCGTCCAGTATCATTGCACGTTGTAGTTCGTGATGTTGCGGTATTATTATTGGGTACCTAAAGTTTGTGTTAAAGTCAATGTTTTGAAGCCGAGATTTATGACAAATCAAGCCATTATAAATAATCGGACTCCAACTCAGTATCGGTGACGACTTGATTGGTTGACCTTGATGTATAGATGTGAATTCGCGCGCGAAATATCGCAGTTGGTAATGGCGAATTAATTTAATCTCACACCTGTCAATCTCAGCCAATGTAAGTCGACGTGTAAAGTCACGTTTGCCTTTAACGTATTGTACAAAACGTACAATCCACGCTAATTTTCGGCAAGCGTTTGACCAAGAATCTGTTAGGTTTACAATACGGTCGACATGAGTATTTGTGACGTCATCAGGTAAGTCAATGGAGAATTTGGAAGGTTTTGAATTACTAGAAGGGCCCACGGGTCCGCCGGTAAGTATTCCCTTGTTGACTGTTGATCCGTCCGGGTCTACAAGTAATTTGTCCTTCTTTGTCTTCTTACCTTGATTGTCGGTACTTTGTAAGTCGATCGTTAATGGTAGTTTGAACTCTATGGGGTCAGCAGGTTTCGGTAAACTTATTTTTCTGCCGACATTAATCCCAGGTCTCAACGTAGGTTGCAGGTTCGGTATGTCTCTTGAGCGCAAAGTAACACCTGTATTTACATTAGCGTAGGTACTACCCACATCTGTAATACATGAGGTTTCACCGTGCTTATGGTTGCTCAAGTGTGTCAAAATTGGTAGTTTGTCAATACAAGGCCGCTCCAATAGGGAAACTGCGGCTTTATTGTTAGTCAATACATTACTAGTGTCTAGTCGACTGTCTAGTAGTGTGTCTGGCGATACGTCTGGTAACGTATCTGGTTGTTTGTCAATAGAAGGCCGCTCCAATAGGGAAACTGCGGCTTTACTGTTTGTCAGTGCGTTACTAACGTCTGGTGGAACATTTTGTGATATGTCTGGCAAAATGTCTGGTTGACTGTCTAGTAACGTGTCTGGTTGACCGTCTGGCGATATGTCTGGTTGACCGTCTGGCGATATGTCTGGTGTAGAAAGGCTCGCAAGTCTTCCTCTCTTGACCTTTGAAGTTATATCTTTCCATTTCGCCTTCGGTTTCTTCTTGAGTTTAGTTGCCGTCGTCCTTTTCTTTGTATCGACGGGCATTGTTGGTGTCGTTGGGGTAGGTAGACTCGCAAGCCTATCATCTGTCGTCGATGGAATCTCTAGCTGACTCGTCTTCTCCCCAAGTTCTAAACTCACCTTGTGGATTAGCTGCTCCTTGTGACTTATCATACTAGTTACACGTCTGTTATGTTTTGTATGTAAGGTAGTATGGTCCACGTCGTGTGAAAAGGAATGAATTGAATTTATAGTTAATAAACTACATGTACTCTGTACATCGTCTTCCTCGTCACTTACGTCTAGTGTGCGCACAGGCGCTCGAGTATACCACCCTATCGGCGTTCTGCAGGCGTATGCGTTTCCTGCTACAACTGCCGATGGTCTGGTTTCCCACACCTGGTGTAGGTTGAATTGGTCCGTCCCGATCAGCATTGCTACCGATCTATAATTGACAGGACATTCGGGTACACCAAGGTGTCTGAAATACTTACGGTCCTCCAGAGATTGTTCCGGCACTGGACCTAGTAGGTTACTAAAGTCCTTCGTGGCCGCAAAGGTTAGATCTCTAAAGGGCAACAAAGACCTCTCCCTCTCGCTGTGTTGCGATTTTGGAAGAAGAGAGTCTAAGTCCAACTTAACTCGTGTCACTGGTATTGCACGCTGTCCGTGCATACTACTTACTGTATAACTGACGTGCTTACCTTGTCTAAGATCTGTTACGACGTCAGCTATCTTTTCATCCACGTAACTGTGAGATGAGGCTGAGTCTAGAATCGCGTAAATCCTCTTACTCCCTTTTGTGCCAGTAACTTTAATCGGGATTACACTGAATCCCTTCAGTTGGTCAGTGGTCAGGAGCGCGATTGACGGTTGTTCGTCTCCATTAGAATATTCGTCGTCGTCTGATTCTTCGTCCGACGATCCGGATTGTTCTGAAAAGCAATCCTCTATATGGGTCACGAAAGTCGGAGTTGTTTTCGATTCCCGTTTTCGGTAAGCCGCATCACATCTCGCTGCTGCTTCCGGGTGTTCCCTGGCGAAGCGTTTCGTCGGCGTGTGGCTGTCTGTGTGGAGCAGACCGTCATGGTTGCGTCCACAGGATGGACAAGTGTCGGTATTTGGGCAATCCTTACGGACGTGTCCGTGTCGCGTACACCGCCAACAAGAGTCCAGTGGCCGTATCTGCAGCCGTCGTTCTTCTGAGTTCAACTCGCGAAATTGTCGACAACCTCGTAACTTGTGACCAATATACCGCTTACCTAAATGTTCGCAGTATTGGCAGCCGTTGAAGTCGGCGCTGAGTTGCTGTCTCGTCTGTTTTGTCCCAATGGGCGCAGATACTCTATTACCGTCTGAGAATTGTCGTGATTCCGTCGGTGTGGCGTAAGTGGCCGTCTTTGTGGATGTTGTCTGGGGTTTTTGTCGGTTGGAGGATGGCAGTGTGATCCCTTCTGCCACGATGTGCTGGTCGGTATAGTTAGATCGAGTTTCTACTACCGCCTCCCTGGATATTAAAAGGTACACATCTTCTAATTTCAGGAATCCTCCTCGCTCCTCTCGCTGGTATTCGACCTTCCTCCACTCCCGACGAAGTCGATGGTGGAGTCGTCCTATTATCTTTAATAGGACTGTAGGGGTATTCCCGTAATCAAGTTGTCCAATTGATCTTAAGGTAGTGATAGCGTTCTTGATTTCGTCAGCTAGTTTTAGTAAGTCGACGGGTTTAGTGATAGCCCCTCCCTTACAGAGTTCTTCTATTACTGACCTGGCCATACTCACTGTACCTCCGTATATCGAAGTCAAACGATCGTACGCTAGTTCGAAAGCGTCTGGTACACCGACGAAAGTCTCCGCCAAACGTTTAGGTTCTCCTGACAACGTTTGGAGCAAGTAATTGAACTTCTCTCGTGATGTAAAGGCGCACACGGCGATCTGGGATTCAATATAGTCTACGAAGGTATGCCAGTGTTTTGAGCTACCGGAGAACTTCGGTGGTTGTTGTACCGGCAATCCCTGTCTGGCTGCGAATTTCGCTATCTCCTCTGCAACGTTCAGAGTTTCGCGTCCTTGGTTGGTAACCTGGTTGATGTTCTCCCTTCTTGGCGCTTTTCCCTGATACGATGTGGGGTTTGAAGGTACCGGTCTTTGTGGTCCCTTCGGGTGTCTATTGTGTTCGAATTCGGTGTTCCTCGAACTATCGGTTTGAACTTCCTCCAGACGCTCCTCGATCTGAGCCAACTTGTTGACAACTGGTCGCAGAATGTCGGCGAACTGTTGTGTACTAATTGCGTCCGTTGGTTGTAACGCCTTCTGTGTTGGTGTATTCTGTGGAGGATTGTCTGCAAAGGAGTTGTCTGAACGCTCGCGTTTATATTCATCGGCCGCCCCTGTTCTAAATACCTCGCGTTTCGGGTAATCCGATTCGCTCGAAGTACTACTATCATCTGGATATGGTGGTCGACGTGCTCGCGTCCGTTGCGTCGTACGAATTCTAACGGCTCGTTTCGGAACATCGTCCACTGATCTCCGTTGTTCGGTAGGCTCACAAGTCTTCCTCGAAGTCGTAGATTGCGATGTAAACTGAACCGGTCGCGTATCCACTGTTCTCCGTTGTTCGGTAGGCTCACAAGTCTTCCTCGAAGTCGTAGATTGCGATGTAAACTGAACCGGTCGCGTATCCACTGTTCTCCGTTGTTCGGTAGGCTCACAAGTCTTCCGCGAAGTCGTAGATTGCGATGTAAACTGAACCGGTGGGCGAATGACAGCATTTGAAACAACTGGCCTTGTAGGTCGAAACGTCATTGGGTAAGCGTAATGTGTAACGGGTTTAGGTGTCAAAGGTGGACTCACCTGTTTTGTCGTCAGTAGCGCAGGTCCGGTCAATAAACTACTACAATCCGTAATCGGTGGGTTACTTACCTTGACTTTCGGAATGGGCGACGACGTTGCTCTTGGCGGTGTAAACTCGTCCGGAATAACAAACCTGTGCTCCGTCGCACCATGGATAGGAGAAATGTTACTACTACCCGCAATCGAAACAGGTTCCTTAGTCGTAACCGGTGCAAACATATGAGTTACCTGTGGGAATCGTTGACACACGTCTTTTACTAATTGTCGTTCCCGTCCGGGTGCTCCTACGCTTCCTTCCTTCTTTCGTTCCTGAATTTGGCGATGTCTTACCTCTAACTGGTCCAAGTCATGTCCGTCTCGAGATCTCATCGATCGATCGCGGGCTTGTAGATCCAGATCTTCCTTGGCGTTGGCTAATTCTCTCGCCTTCCTCCCGAGTTCGAAATGAAGTTTAACTTCCTTCTCGCGTTGTCCGTCTGTCGTTGTTGCGCCTCGAACTCTGCTTGTCGTATAGCTGACTGAGCCTTTATTTGCCGTGTTTTCATCTCGGCTCTCGCTTCTGATACTAACCTCTGTCGCTCTAACTCGGCCGCAGCTGTTCGTTGCGCTAACTCGGCCGCTGCCGCTTGTTGTGCAATGTCCAACTCTAACCTTTCCATCTCAGCCGCTTCCAACTCGGCTTGTTCTTGCAGATGAGAGATTCTTGCAACATCCGCAACGCGTAGTTTTTCTTCTTCTACCGCCGCTTGTGCCGTCAACAATTGAGCTTGTTCCTCCGCTTCCCGTTGTTGTCTATCCACTTGTTGTTGCTGTCTGGAAATTTCTGACGTCACGATACTTATCTCGCCAATTTCGCTGCGAATACTCACTAACGATTGGTCCAGTATTCCCGGTGCCGATTCGATTCGTACGGGTGAAGTTTCCCTCGTATATTCCGGCACGGTTTCCAAATCGCCGACGTCTTCGCCGCACATACGTAAGTGGTCCGTCAGATGTTTCAATTGTCCATCCAGTCGGTACAGTTCCTGTTCTTCCTCGGGCTGCAATAATTCGTCCGAAACTGACTCACCTAACAACTGGTCCGCTTGTTCCTGTTGTATCTGTCTAATCGTCGACTTAAACTGAATCAGTTTCTCTCTAGCGATCATTAGTTTCCCGAGGATTCTAAGTTGAGTATCCATGTCCTGTCTCTGTCTGGCTAGATCTTGTAGGCCAACTAGATTATCTACGGACTTATATACTTTACTCTGTACTCTAACCTGGAGGGTGTAGAACTCGAATCGAGACATCGGAGCGGTCAACCCGTCTAATATGCGTTGGCCTTCTCCAATACTCCTGGTAATATGCGCCATATAACCTCCGACGCTCCTAACTACACTTTCTGTGCTTCCTGCTGAACTTACCATTTCCGTTTCCCTATATCTAGGTTGCGGAACAGTTAGAAAGTCCTCGGTCAGTCGGTCCTGCCGTCGCCTCGTACTACGGCATCCGGTACTCCCGTTGGATGTACTGGTGACGCACACGGTGTAGGTTCGGTAGGCTCGCGAGTCTTCCCCTGTTGTTCTTCCGCTGCTGACTTATCTCCGTCACACGAGTCATAGTCGGTTTGTGTATTCTTCGTATAGTCTTGTTTGTCACTCATTTCGGTAGTTGTAAGTCAAGTAAAGTGAGTGTCAAAGTATCGAGTTTACCGTATTTACATCTAAACGGTACTAATTACAGTCATATAAAATTAGCCTACCGGCCGATTTTATAGCAGATGGATAAAATTAGCCTAAACGGCCAATTTTACAGCAAATAAATGTCACGGAATAAGTATATAATAAAATTAGCCTAGCGGCCAATTTTATAACAAATAAATCGGATAACGATATGCGTTATCAAAAGGTAAATTAAATACAATAATACGGACTAATTCAGCAATGAACAAAGAAATCATACGGAATGCATAAATACTTGAGACAGTGGAACCCACAATAATTTTTGCTAATACGGTAATGCCTAACTTATTTATGCAACTTTTCGAACTCACCCACTCCAATAATTCTCCAGAAAAACAGATTCCCAGATACAAACCGAACGTGAACCTTTCCGTTTTTAACGTTGCGGACGAAACGCGATTTTCCCAACCAAAGTTGTTGAGTTATCTATCTCCCAAACTTGCTAAACACGGTCTTGCTCCCGTTACAGTCTAGAAATGAGTTCTGAATCCTGAAAAAACAAAAGAGTTAGGTTTTACTTTTACGAAAAATTTTGTACCGGTACAATATGGTATTTAAACCCTTTTAAACACCGGTATTCAATTCCAAAAATATTTTACACGCGGTTCAAATCAAATTTTATTTCAAAAAATTAGCACTTAGCTAATCAAATACAAATTTTTACCTCAAAATACAAAATTTTCAAATAACTTTAGTCCTACCGAACCGTAGTTCAGTAAAACATATTCCTACTAAATTGGGAAATATGTTAAAATAATCATATTCCTACTAAATTGGAGAGATACGCCTATTCCTACTATCGGAAGAGACGGTAACAATACCTGCAATATCCTACTGTAAAGTTTGTAAATCAAATCATAAATCCGACCTTCTCACCAAAACAGTAAACCCTAAGTAAGCGAATATATTGCAGTATCGATCTCTTTTAACCGGTGAGGCAGAAAACAGTCTACGAGCAGACAAACTTCGATAAAACAAAAATCCCGCGCAGCGAATCCTAAAATCAGGCTGACTCACTGACGGACTAAGGGGCTCGTATACTTTGCCGCGGTGTGATTTATATGGTTGGGCGAAGGGACGCTAGCTAGGTACAGAGCAGATGTTTGGAGATGTCTAACTAGCGGGCAAAGTGCAGTAAGGACGAAAGTTAATTTTATATATTTCGAGGTGTAAATAATTTCTAACGCGCGTGTGTTAATTCTGAACGGTCAAAACAGTTTTGCTCCTTCACATATATAATTACTGGGTACGGTGTGCATTTTACGAATATTCTAATTTTATAACTTGTAGGTCCAATACTTACGAATGATAAGGTTCCTTCCCCTCTTGCGTATTTCCAGGACTCAAATTCAGGCATAAGGTTAATACTACGCCCAGAATTCGGCAATTTTAGGTACCAGGTCCCTGATACTAAGAAGAGATGTGTTAGTTTACTACTGTAGGCGTACGGGTACTAATAGCTATCCTGGCTCCTATCTAGAATTTTAGTCACCCAGGTAGTCCGGGTAACTTCCTATTAGGGCGTTGGCGGGGACACGGTAGATGTTAGTATATCCCTGATAGCCTCAATTTATTTGCGCCTAGTGTAAACTGCCCTACCGCCTGAACGGTACAATCCCAATTCAGGTGAAAACACAGCAACCCCCCTAGCCTACAAGTTCTGATGTAATGGACACCGTTGTACGGCAAATAGTCGCACACACACCTGTACTTAGCAAGAGTTAAGCGTACAGTTTGCTGCACCCTAACCAATGTGTATGCCTTGTACCGGTGTGCCTACGTCCTATCTGCGTACTAGTATCTGCTCTCTCTCCCTCCCCCCCGTAGGAATATGAAGGTCTACTGCGGTTTTCCCTGAATCAAGACAGTACAGTCCCTATGATGTAATTTTGGGCTTGCAGCGTGTCACTACGTCTACCTGTTGATCTTTTGGTCTTACACTTAGGTAGCAAGGATCGAACGCTGTCTAACCTTTCAGGCGATGGGCGAATAACTCTAAGATGGTATTGCGGGTTGTCTCTCGTCTACATTCCCGTGATGTTCCCGTTCATTGCTGCGGCCCGATCTCTAGCCGGCCATCCTGTCCCTGAGTTTGTTCACCGTAGTGAAACCATAGTAAAACAGATAGAAAGCTGAGATGTGACTAGTATTTCTGACTTTATTACAAAAGATATAATAACTATTATACAATAAACAATGTAATCTGAAATAAGACAGAAAGGATTGAGAGTGAATGATAGAAGTGAACTAATGAACAAATCGCACCTTTATATACTAAATTTGTGCCGCAATCAATCGAGAAAATTCTCGATTGTTCTATGGGTTCTAACGGGGTTTTAAAGATAGCTATTGGTCCAGCTAATATATAACTTGCACGACATTGGTTACAATCAAATAACTACAGCCTTATTGGTACAGACAAATGCAATTAATTTGTAGCGGTTAATTTAAATGAGTTGAAATTCTGCACAAAAAATAATTCGCACTTACTAGGATTCGAACTCGATACCTACTACACATATAATTTCCAACGCTCTACCAACTGAGCTACTGAACCACTTGACCGATAGATGCATAATAGATAGAACCAATACTAATGAGAACTCAAAGCAATCTTTACAAAGTTAATTCGAATAAAATAAAATTTTGAAAATCCACGGCATTTAGGGAATATAATTCTATAGAAGCGGTCCCGTTCAAGTGTCAAGCTAGGGGAGACTAATGGAATACCTCCAATGTTGTATATAGAATCTGATTGGAGATGTGTTCATTGTACTTGACACAATGAACCCGGCGCAGCATTCAGAGATTTGGTATCCTCTGCAGTTAAAGTCCAGCATGGGCACCCATATAAGAGTACTGGTACTACTACAGTACAGCCACAAATAATCGAAACTTAAGGTTCCGTTTTATTCTATGGGACTTCCAAATCCTGGACAGACTATTTAATGCTGCCATGCCTTCCCCTTACACATCCAAAGGTCTTCACCTGACTTTCGGATCATGATCCAAAGTAACATAAGTCATCCACGTGCTCAAGCAAGCCGTCCCTATAGCATTATTTGCCCTTACGATCAGACATTTCTTGATGGCTGTCTAGGGTCACTGTCATGCTGTTGGACTTCTTGGAGTTTACAAAAAGACCAACACTAGAAGCAAACAGCTCCAATGACCAGAGGAGCATTTTGGCTCCCTCTAGTGATTCAGATTATATAAAAATGAAGGTTTCCCATTGGTTCTTCCAAGCGTGACACTTGAAAGAAGCCGCATCCGCTTCGCAGGACATTGCTTTCGCCGTGAGGAAACAATCTTGTGCCTGGGCACAATCTTGTGCTTTGGCGGCCTTATGGATAAATTAAACATGGTGTCAGTCTATGAATTTCTTGAGACGTCTCTTAAAGGTCACTTGCCTTGAAGTTGCGGATGATATACTGTACTGTATGTATAGCAAATGTCATGGGTAATGGCATACCCGACAAGCCAGCATTGATTTAAGTATAGTATATTATTTGTATGTATATATTATATATATTGTATATTATATGTTTAAATTTGTACCTTACAATTTGATTTAATTTAATTTAACGTACAATTTGTTTAATTTAATAAATAGTGTTATGTTTACCAACTTAAAAGATTAATTCAATATTACATCGTTATCTGTTATTATTATTAAGGTTATCTCTACTACAGCGACTTTCATCGTCTGACAATACTAGACATAATACAACACTGACAAAGTACCGTAATATAAAACCAAAAAACAAGCGAACCGTAACAACAGGTAGGCCTCTTCAACCGTCAGACATGACACACTCAACACATCACCAGAGTCATTAAAATTATCTTTATGAGACCAAAGGTCGGGTACAATGTATCATGTACTAATTTAGCATATTAATTTACTCAATATGTAGAGTAGAGCAATATGTGAATTTTTTAATTAACAATAATTAATTAATTGTAATATCCTTACAGGATGGTGAAGGGCGTTGCATACATCTTATACAGTAGGCCTGGCCTACCAACTGTTTGCATATACAAACAGCAGGCATAGAGTTGCCTTTGTATTGTACATTTGGGGTTTGTGGAATACGTACAATTCAATTCTGTTATTAAAAATATTGTATCCCATTACAAATCATGTGTATTAATTTCTTCACACTACAAGATTACATTATCACACTACAAAAACATAGAAGCAGCAGATATCCCGTTCATATGTATGTATTTATTGACATAAATGAGTTTATACAAATCAAATCGAAACACATCAAACAAAAATATGAAGTCGTCACCAACTTTGTGGATGATTTTGACCTCTTTCTAATAGGCTAGTAGATGCACAACTTCTACTGAACAAAGTGGAAAGGGCTGCTAAGGTAATTGACATTGCTTATAAATGCTATCAAATAAGAATTCATGACTTTTAATGTCAATGCAAAGGAAGCCTGATCACCGTAATAATAATTTAGTAAACCCTTGGACGACTTCCAGTTCCTTGGCTCAAGGATAGAGAACAGTAAAAAATACATAGAAGTTAGGAAAGCAAAGGAATGGGTAGCTCTATCAAAAATGGGTACCATCTGGAAATCAGATCTCTCCACAGCTCCAGGCACCTGAAGACTAAGTTATTTCGAGCCACAGTGGAAAGTGTACTTTTATACGGGGGTGAGACCTGGACACTGACGAAGTCACTTGAACAACGAATTCAGGGTTGCTTCACAAGACTTAAGGGCAGCCCTAAACATCAGATGGATATAAAGGATTACATAGAGATAGAATAACTAACCAGATGGTTAATATTAAATACAGATGAGATGCATATAATGTAATTCAACCATACTTCTCCAATATGGCATCAATCAATGGAATGTCAATGTATTGCTGCTGTATATAAATATAACATAATGCAGTTATTTAGAGAGGCAACTGATAATGTTTGCTCTTTCAACCTGTATACCCATAGGCCTACAGGTCAACTGTATTGTAGAAGGTGGTATAAGCTGCCAGCTAGAGCTAATAATAATAGAACCCCAGGATGGGAAAAGATTTACAATAGCTCTGCATACAGTGGGAGCTTACCGCTTCATTTCCTTCATAAAAGTTGGGGTATGATCATAAATTACTTCATATATAGTCATCCTCGCCTGGGCGTAACTCCAGTGAATGCATTCCTTCTCAGTCAGTAATATTTAGAAAGAAATTATATTTAAAATAATAATGATATTTATGTAAATATCGGAGGTAATTTTTCACTATTTGTATTATGCAAATATCTAGAGTAAGCTTTTATAAAAATAAGTTCTACTTTATTTCTTACCTAATGGATAATAATTATTTTAGTGAATTTTAATAAGTTATGCGGTATTTTCTTAGGATCTAGATGTTCAAGATGAACAACATTCTGCAGTTAAAATATTAATATTATTTATGTTAATAATTTGAATATCGGTGTATGCAGACGTATCACTTCATTGTGCGATATGCGCCACCTTGCATTAGGCCTACTACTTGCTGTATTACCGTACTATTCTAATAGGCGAGTCAATCTAGCCGAAAAAGGGTGTCAACCCATAACAAATTCGCAATTCATCCAAACCAATTTTTTTTTATTCTACATTACCTTGTTAATACCCCCACAAAAAGTCTATAAAAATATATTATGCGGATCACCTTCAATTTCCTGTTTCTTTCCTTAGCAACATGGATTTTACATAGCAACAAGGGGTCTATTAGTAGGATTTTCTCCAAATTTGGTACAGACAAACTTTACTCTAATCACTATCAATTGACAGAAGTATGCACTTCTATATGGTTACCAATTTAGTTTCCAGAGCAACGGAAATTGGTCTAATAATTTAACCATTTTTAATACCAATTTTGCTGGTACAATATAAGGACCTTATTTACACAACTTCTCTACTAAACGGGTGGATGTAACCTCGCCCATCGGATTTATAGACCTCAAAAACCCTTATCCCCAAAAAAATTATTTGTTATATGATAAACTATTGTAGTTTTCAAACTAAAACAAATAAATAAATTACACCTAAAATCAATAGAGCAATAACAATTTAATTATGTGAAAAATCTTCACTAACATTAATGGAAATTATGAAATTTCCTTGCAGTGGAATTGTATAATTTTTTTACAACAGTTACCTTAATATATCGTGAAGTTTTTGATATATTTAAAAATTTGATGCGACTTCTAGTTTCCGAGATATAGCAATTAATGTGTAACACGCCAGTGTAAATATTACTAATATCCCATTGAATCACAGCTTATTGTGAATTTAATTAAATTATTCTGGAACATCACCAATTTGCTACTTACTTTTCCCTACTGTTCCTTTTGTTTGGCTTGTGTTATGCACATTTACGCAGAATTTCCATGAATAAACATATGATCCGCAAACTAAAATTTTATAGACTTTTTTTGGTCATTAATAAGGTAATATAGAATCCAAAATATGTGGTTCGGATTGATTGCGAAATACTTATGGGTTTTTTGCTAGATTTACTCGACTATAATGGCATTATTGAAAATTACTGAAATAAAAGTAATTTTTATAACATTATGCGTGATTGCTTCTATCTATATATTCATAAATGCTGCGAAGAAAAATTTGGAGAATAATTACCAAGCGAATTTAGTTCACGAGACAAATGCAGAAATGCGAGCAAATACATGGTATGTTAGTTAGTGAATGTCCAAGGACTACTGAAGTAGTCCTTGTGAATGCCTTATAATTAAATAATTATTTCTTTATATTGAATTACTTTATTCTTTTGGAAACGGTTTTCAACACTATACATATACCCCAAAGTTTTGCTAGCCCTGAAATGGCCAGGAGAGTGCGACACACTTGCACCATTCTTATTCGTAATTGTGGTTGATTATGTTCTACACATGTCCTTAGATCATCATAAAAATGATGGAGGTGATGGTAACACCCCCTACTGGCACAAGAAGTAGAGGAAATCTATATTGAAAAAGTCCCCACAGGCGTCAGGCAAGGCAAACTGTGTTTGTAAAATCTTTTGCGGAATTAGCCGGTTATTTTCCCCGTAAAGTACTCTGTAGTTGGTTTAACAGGCATAAAAAGCCGTATCCTTACTGTACTGGTGTTTTGGGGGACATGGGAAGCCATTTCTTCTGTATGTGTACTTTAGCGGACATAATTAGCAATTCTATGACGCAATGCGCTAGATCCTCTTGAAACAGTGTAGTTACTATGACGACAGCTAACAGCTGAGCTGTACACGTGTAGCTTTTTCCTTGTTCTCTGGTGTTTCTTTGTTCGGTCAACCAATCAGAGCGATTCTCCTGCTTTTTGTACAGAAACCTCCGGGAAATCGCGCAATGCATTATGGGTCAATGTTTACATTTTGTCCTGAGCCCAGAAGACCGGCTTCGGAATCTCTGTGTTTTCAGTCTTTAGCCCAACATTAGTAGGCTTAATTATAGAACGTATATCTGTTATCTTACTCACTCACCTAATCATATTGTCAACTACAAACACCGCATTTTTACTGCTATTTACTGTTGGTTATTCATTATATCATTTGATGGAATATTATTATATTGGATAATATCCATAAATTAATCCTAAAACCCTCAATCTTCTTGATATACTGAAGGTAAGAGAGACCGGTTACATATAACGATTGCGACTTACATTAAAGTGGTTCTGAAGTGAATCTAATGCTATTTCATAGGCACTACATGTATTGGTTGTTGTTCTCTTTATATGTGACTAAAATTAGTGAAGGTTGGCAGATCGGTGTGCAGCATTGTGCAGTATTGTATATGATTGTGACTGATAACAAAGCATCTCCTAAAGAATGCGCCATATACGTGAATCTATAGCCATCCCGTTGTGTCTAGTTTAAGTCATAAGTCTGTTTACATATTTAGAGCGCCACGTCCTAAAGGAACTGTTAATATTTCCCGAAAGTGAATAATATTTGTCAGAGATTATATATTACGATCAGTCGAATAATACAGTAGGCCTACACCGCAATACGGTTAGGCTTCCGAATCCAGTCTCCCGGGTATATCCAGCGGGTGAATGGTCGCGCATAGACTGGCTTCGGCTAATGTAGTGTATCAAATACTCGTCATAGGCTAAAGACGATTTATTATCTAGAAGACATCCCAATTTGGCAGGTTAAACTGCTAAAGGTCTAAAAGCGCGAACAATAACAGATATAGCTTCTGTATTGCAGTAGGCAATAACGCTGAAGTACCGGACAACCGGTACCTAGTAGGCCTGACTACCTAACCACCCGGACCGGTACCTACAGCAGTACAGGTACAGCAGTATTATTCGATTTGATAATTATATACCGGTAGGCCTTAATATTGAATCAGGGAGGGCCCGCCCTGGCTTTTTATTGAGATTTTACTTATTTCTGTCAGGTTTTATTTATTTGTAGGCCAATATTGAGCAGAAGGCGTGTAAGCCTGCTCAGATTGTACAGATAATTTGTAGGCTGGACTGTTGTCTGACTGTTGTTAAGTCTGAAGGGACTGTAGTGTGTGTAGAGCGTATGTCCAAAAAAGTACTAGTTAGGAAAGTAGGGGCTTCCAGTGCTGTGAGGTAAACCCCCTCGAAAGAATAAGTCGTACTACTCGGTTAGAACGCATACTAACTAACCATTTCGGAGTCTGCATATACTGTAGTTTATTTAGGCTTGATAGTAGTCTGCCAGCGTTTGGTCTGTACTTTGTTTGTGTAGTCTGTACGGGTAGCGTAATATTTCTTATTTAGATAATTTGTAGGCTGGATTTTGCCTGGCTGTTGTTAGGTCTGAAGAGATTTCGGTGTGTGTAGAGTGTATGTCCGATAAAGTGCCAGTTGGGAACGTAGGGGCTTCCAGTGCTGTGAGGTAAACCCCCTCGAAAGAATAAGTCATACTACTCGGTTAGAACGCATACTAACTAACCATTTCGGAGTCTGCATATACCGTAGTTTGTTTAGGCTTGATAGTAGTCTGTCAGTATTTGGTCTGCATTTTGTTTGAGTAGACTGTACGCGTAGCGTAATATTTATTATTCAGAGTTTATGCAATTATTCGCAACATTCATATCCCCAAGTTAATTCCTACAGTAATTGTGCTTGTTATATATACCGTTATAGTTAAACTAACCCCGGTACTACATCAGGGCTGCTTGGCGTAGGTAAAGACTGGTGATTTTGTGCCCCGGACACTCCAGCAGATACCGTGGTTCTTTTAGCTGTTCAAGTATTTTTAACTACTGATTATTTGTTGTATAAGTACTTGTACCTAATTTAGGGTTTAGTGTACAGTGCTTTCCGAAGGTGATTAGTGTGTGGGCAGTATATTTGTGTTGTAAAGTGGTTAATAGGCACGTTGGTTCTGGTAGACCGCGGTAATTAACTTCTACGTAGGAACACTCCGTGATACATAACGTAGTACTTATAGCGATACGGCTATAAGTCGTCAGACGGTGGTATTTTTCCTATCTGGACAACGCAGTATATTTACTACTACTTATTATTTTCAAATACCGTAGTACCTTGTTCGTTTGTAATAACCAGATATTCTAACCCTTTGTTAGGCTGGTTTGTAGACTTCTTGTAAAATTACCCTAAAAATTCGTACTTGTAAATTTTTTGTGTTTATTTAGAGATTGTAATCTCACCCAGAATTGTACGTAATTTGTAGTATTAAGTAACTTAGGTAAATTAGAATTATTTGTTTTAGTGTCCAACAAGTAGCACTTCACTGAGAGTGCACAGCTTCTGTGTAGTGACTCCCCCCAGAAATAATAACATTTATTTCAAATATTGACAAAAACCCATTTTAACGGGTATATATATTATAAATCAACTCAAACGATTTATAAATAGTAGGCCTGCCATACAACAAATAGGTCTTAATATCAGTTGGACTATTGCTTAAATAACGGTAATAAAGTAAGTTAAAGTAACCAAGTAACCCCTAAAATTCAGAAATTCAATTATTCTAAAATAATTGACATACCGGTATTTACTATAGGCTTATTATATTTATTTCTATAAATTTAAGCTGAAATCATACTGGTATTCTGTAATCAATTCTAGTCTGTAATTATACTTATATATATACTATAAGTGTAAGCTGTGTACCGGTATTCACGATAGGCCTATTATATATTTATAAATTTAGGCTGAAATTATACCGGTATTCTGTAATTAATTCTAGTTCATAATTATACTTATATATATACTATAAGTGTAAGCTGTGTACCGGTATTCACGATAGGCCTATTATATATTTATAAATTTAGGCTGAAATTATACCGGTATTCTGTAATTAATTCTAGTTCATAATTATACTTATATATACTATAAGTATAAGCTGTATACCGGTATTCACGATAGGCCTATTATATATTTATATATATTTGTGCTGAAATTACATACCGGTATTCTGTGACAAACCTAGTCTGTAATAATACTTATATATACTATAAGCATACCGGTATTCTAATATATTATTTATATATCAAGTTACATTCAGTGACGATATCGGTAATTAATTACTAGTCTATCAGTTGATACTGAATTACTAGATTTGCTTTAACTGTAACATAGCAGTAGGCATTCAACTGTACAAACAAACATGTCTGACACCAAGCAAAACCTGTCAGACAGTCTCCTAGATACAACAATCTGTGACCCAGACAGGAGTGTGGAACGTGTGAGACCGAAGTTCAACTCACCTCCTACTGTAAGAAAGATCATTCCCCCAGTAGTAATATCAGACCCTAGGCTGGTCCAACACCGTAGGTCTATCATAGGCACTCGAGCTCAGGTCAAGCGGGACCAAGAAGCAGCGGAACAGCAACAACCCGCGAGCCGAGAACTTATTTCTCAGCGGCCCGACAGCTCCAGTAGTGCGGATACTGTAGAGCTGACACCCGAGCACGGAGCAAAGATGACAGATGCGGTTTATTCGGATCCCCTTCTCATCCTTCCTGCAGCCGTACTCACTAGGTTATTGATTGCGGTGGAGGAACACCAGATTGATTGGGCGAGAAGTAAGCGATCAACTAAGGATAGTTATGCGGGATACACAAGGGAAGAACTGAAGTCTATTGTCGAGTCGCAATGGAACTTCCCCGGACCCGGACTCCCGTTTGACTTATCGGAAGCTGCCTGGGAAGACATACACAGGATGGGAGTAACCAAGGAAACCATCGATCCAGCTGTGTGGAAGAGGTCCGCAGCCGGATACGTACAGGGATTCTTCAGCTCCATGGAGCGATTAGAAGAACAATTGTTTAGACAACCACAAGGACCTCAAGAGCAGGGAGAGCTGCTTTATCAAGTTCGAGAAAGAATTCTAAGAATCAGACTAATCCTATCGGCCTTTGAGGAGGCTTCGAAAAGAAGACAAGACACGTCGTTGCAAGTTGCCGTAAAGACTTGGTCGATGGTCTTTCCCCTTCCTCCAGGTGGTAGTAAACTGGTAGCCGGCCAGTTTGCTTTTAAGCCGCTGGAGGCGTGTGTTGTCAGTTGCGTCGATGGTATATTTGTCGAGGATGGTCACCAACGGTTTATGGTCCACGATCAGTTCGAAGTGTGGGAGGCCTAGCAGAAAGAGGCGACATTTCTGGACCGCCCACGCGACGGCTAGCAGCTCCATCTCCACCATCGCGTACCTGGACTCCGCGTCCGTGGTGAAGCGCGATCCGCACTCCACCAGTCTCCAGGTCTTTCCGTGGAGCTGGAGTAGTGCATATCCCAGTCCCTTGAGTCGCGAGGCGTCAGTGACCAGCTGAGTGGCCAGGGCTGGGTCGAATGGTGCGAGGACGGGCGGGGTGGTGAGTGCCCGCTTTGTCGCCTGGAAAGCTCGCTCGTGGTCGCTTGTCCAGATGAATGTCGACTTAGTGCTGAGTAGTGTACGGAGTGGGGACATGGCCGAGGCAATCTCGCCGGAAAATGGAGCCAGCTGTTCCACGAGCCCCACGAAACTCCGGAGATCCGTGATGTTCCCCGGACGAGGGAAGGAAGCGATGGCACTGAGCTTGGCTGGATCGGCGTGTATGCCATCCGAGCCAATTAGGTACCCGGCGAATTTCACCTCGCTCTGAGCGAACTGGATTTTATCCGGGTGTAGAGTGATCCCCTGGGCCCGGCACCTCTCTAGGAACCGCCGTACGTCGGACATGTGCTCCTCCATAGTGTCGCTATAGATGAGCACATCGTCCACAACCTTGACGAGGTTGGGCAGTCCCTGAAGGGCGTCATCTCCGCGGCGGTTGTATTCGTCGCCAGACGAAATTAACCCCATCACGCTGCGGAGGTGGCGATAGCGGCCCCAGGGGGTCGCGAATGTGGTGAGGAGTTGCGACTCCACGTCGAGTGGGACTTGCCAGTATCCACTGGCGGCGTCAAAGACGGAGAAAATTCGAGCCATTGTTGAAACTCCGGCAACCGCCACCCGTGGGTTCGGGGTGGGGTAGTACGGGCGTCGCACCTGCGAGTTGAGATGTCGCAGATCGACGCACAACCGGAGTTTCCCGCTCGGTTTTCTCGCGACCGTTAGCGGGTGGGCCCAGTCCGTGGGTTCCTCGACCTGTGCGATGACCTCCCGCCGCTCCAAGTCATCCAGGAGTTCTTTGACCTCGTCCCGCAATGCGAAGGGGATAGGTTGAGCACCGTTTACATGGAACGGGGTAGCATTCTCCTTGAGCTCGATGTGCATGGGTGGACCCTGCATGGTCGGTAACGGGGCCGAAGGGTCGTCCAGTACATCCGCAAACTCGAGGAGGAACTCCGCCCTGGTTTCGGGAACCGAGAAGGGGTTGTTGTCCCGCACGGACGCCGTGTTGCAACTGAGGGGAGTTGGGAAGTTGGCGGGGAGGATCCGTAAGTCCTGGATCACGGCCTTCGAGAGGATCAGGCCTTCGACCTCTGGAGAGATGAGGAGATCAGTCGTGGCCGACGCTCCCTCATACTCGATCCGCGCTGGGAATCGTCCCAGAGTTTCTAGGGGAAGTCCGTCGGCGGCAACGAGGTTTACTCTGTTTGACGGGAGTAGGTCCACGCGCTTTCCCCCGAGTCGGAGGAATTCCTTCTCATTGAGGAGCGTGGCCGCCGCGCCGCTGTCTGGAAGGGCGTTCCGAACTCGCCCCAGAGTGGCTCCGTCCCGGGAATCGCTGAGTTTGACTGTGACATAGGAGAGGTCGCATGTCGCTGGGTCGGAGGTGATGCGGTTTATGTCGTATCGACGTATAACCGTGTTGAGTTTCTTTGGCGCGGTTGTCTTGTCTTTGGAGCGACAGACCGACTCGAAGTGGCCCGTCTTCCCGCAGTTGTGACAGACCACGCCCTTGGCGGGGCACTCCTTGCCCTTATCGTGTGTCTTGTGGCTGCAGTTTCCGCAGTTGTGCTCCTGATTGCGTCCTCGTGGAGGGTTGGATGAGCGAGTATGGGAGGCGGATCGCTCGCGTTTGTACGTTGACAATTTGGCGACGGGTTTGCCGCTCGCAAGAATCGTCTCGTTACGCCCACTCGCCTCGACGCCCTGGGCGATGCGGACGCAGTCCTCCAGTGACGGCTGTGGGAGGACCTTTAGGAGCTCTGTGCGTGTCTCGGAGCACCGGATTCCCACGAGAATTTGGGTTACAATCTGCCGGTCACGGCAATGTCCGCACAGATCGGCGTTGTCGGCGAGCTCCTCAAGGGCGACCCGGAAGGAATCGAACACCTCATTGGGGCCCTGACGCCGCTCGTGGAATTTTATCGCGTCGATGGCGATACTCCGTTTGGTGCGGAGGTGTCCCTGTATAGCGTCGAGAATCAGCGCCGGGGTTGTGTCCGTGCTGTCGATGTCGACATGTAGGGTGACTCGCAGCGTCTCTTGAAGGGCGCTCCCCAGCGCAGCGGCGAGCGCATAGACCTGTTCGCCCATTGGGAAGTCGGCGACCTGCTGGCGCTGGGCGTGAACACCCCACGCGCGTCGCCATCGTCGGAACGTGGCGTAGTCGACGCTGGTGTCGATGCGTTCCAACGTGGCAATGTCGATGACGCGGCGACGCGGAGGAGCGGGGTTCGCCGCAGCCTGAGCGAACGTCGGTGGCCCATGTTGGGCCGCAATAGGAGCGGTAGCGACGGGCTGCAGCGCTGCGAGGAGTTGCGCCAGGCATGCGTCCGTGGCTGCCTGGGCGGCGTGGTTGTCCGCCTGCTGCTGCGCGAGGCGAGCGTCAGTGGCTGCCTGCTGCTGGGCAAGGAGCTGAGCCATGGCCGCCTGGTTATCCGCCTGTTGTTTTGTGAGTAGCATCGCAAAGTCATTGAGTTTAAACGGGGGGTTGCCCTCCTCATCGTCTGATGCGGTGGGGCTTTATTTCTTCTTGAGCTTGGGCGGCATGTTCAATGTCGATGCCCCAAGTTTTCGCGAAGACGTGTTGTCGATACAGCGATATGATTTCCAGCGTTGGTTCGAACGTTAAAAACACTGCACCATGTTGTGAACTATGATATAAGGTTCAGGGGAAGAGCAGAATAACTATGACTAAATATTATTCTCTATATACTCATACATGCCGGTACTGCGCCTAAGCAATACCGGTACTGCACCTAAGCAATACTAAATACTGACTGTATAAATAACCCGTAGGCCTACCAGCTGCCACCGAAGTAATGGTTGCCATGCAACGCACTCAACAATATCCCTAATACCAAGTAGTAGTATTCCCACAGTCTCCAAGTTCAAAGAACTGCCAGTGGAAATCTCAGTTAGCTGAGCGCTCAACCCATGGAGAATCCACAGACGCTACATTTTCCCAAGTGGAAAGTGAAGCGACGGTAGAGAAACCGCATAAGAGGGATGCTATTGACATCTATCTGTCGGACTATCAACGTTTTGTAGGAGATGAAGAGTTGAGGAGAAGGCTAGATGGACTTAGCCCTAACAGTGAAGGAGCCAAGCTTGTGTTGGACGCAATCGATGCGGATATGAGAGCTACGAACCAAGCTAAATTTGATGAACGCCTCCGCATCACTAGAGTCCAAGAAGAACAAGTAAAGAAAAAACGTATAGAAGACAGAAAGATAGCAGCAGCGGCAGCAGCAGAGGCAGAAGCAGAAAGAAAAGCGGCAGAAGTGGTTAGAAAAGCGGCAGAGGCAGCGGCAGAGGCAAAAGTGGCAGCGGCAGAGGCAAAAGCGGCAGCGGCAGAATCAGAAAGAAAAGCGGCAGCGGCAGCAGTAGAAGCGGAAAGAAAGCGAGCAGTGGCAGAAGCAGAAAGAAGGGCATCTGAAGAGACCACCCAACTAGAGTTGGAAAATATTCAAGAGAATCAAGACTGCATAAATAAACAGTTAACAGCTAGTCAAATGCAGATGATGAGTCGATCTACTCCCAAAAGACAGGGATATACATCATCTGAGGAGGGCGATACCACCGATACTGAAGGTGGAGGAAATAGATCTCGTCTCAGCAGACGTAGAAGAATGTCCCACCGTCAGAAATTGCCTGATTTGCCCCCAGCTGTTCGAAAACAACTAACTAGTACAGACTTAGGTAGTACAGAACCCATAGACCAAATTATTAAAATAGACAGACTCCCTACTATAGTAGATGAGCCTGAAATAATTAGGCCTGTTCCCGAAGCCACCCCTTCGGTGATAGAGACACCTGTACTCCCAGAACCTACCTCTAAATTATCTTTGCATAGCACTAAGCTACCTGTGCCCAGCAGAACAGCCCATGAGACAGTTTATGTCTTAGACTCCAAGCGAAATATTAATGATTTGTCGCCCGTTGTCCCTCGTCCGCCCGCTACAACGTTGGCGGATCCCGCTTCGGCGGTCGAGTGGGTGGATGAGAGACAGCGGGGGATGGATCTCCTGCTCGAGCAGATGCAGGAGACTGTTAAGCAGTTCAAGGGCACAGTAAGGGAAAGTAGGTTAGAGTTGCAAGAAGTGCAGCAAAGTATCGCGTTAGAACGCGATAAATTAGTAAATACACAAAAGGGTATACCACCACCCCCGGTAACAATGTGTCAACCTGTTAGGTCTGAAGTATCTCATGCGCAAGGTGTGGAGCCTACACGCATCTATACTGCTAGTGAAGTAGAAACTCCTATAGTGAACCCTATTAAGGGTAATTATAAACCTGTTGACAATGATATTCCCTATAGACTTGATCATAATCCGAGAAATTTATATACCGATAACTCGATATTAAATAACACGATGGCCCAAGAAAGTTTTACGCGTCAAATGGCTAGAACCGAAGCCCGTCAAGCGGTAAAGGTGGGAGAGATCGTCAAATTCAATGGAGATGAGATGAAATGGTTACTTTGGTTATTTTGGTCATGTTCTCCCTACGTATTCCTATCAACTCCATGTGTTTGGAGACGCCAGCGATATGGTAATAGGTATAGTAGCCTACCTAAGAGTGGAAACTCCGGATGGAATCAAAGTCGCCTTGGTTACCTCTAAGGCATTGATAAACAACAAGTTGAAAGTTCCTCGAGCTGAGTTAAAAGCGGCTCTATACGCTACAGCCATCGACCGGAATGTAACAGAACAGATCGACTATCCACTGGAGAAAACTGTCTATTGGACCGATGCTTTACTCGTGTTGGAGTATATAACCAATGAAGTCTGTCAGTTCAGTGTCTTTGTTACCAACAGAGTAGCCATTATACTTAGTCGCACGAAGATGGATCAATGGAGACATTGCCCCGGAACGATCAATCCAGCAGACATCGCCTCCAGGGGAGCTACTCCACAAGAACTGGTAGATACTCCAGACTGGTTAGGTGGACCCGACTTCCTCTACAAAGAAGAAGAAAAATGGCCTCCTCATCTTACTACGGCAGAGATCAGACAGGCCAAGGGAGCGGAGAAAGTCAAACCTAAAACTCGGGCGAGTAAATCGAAGTTATTTAAACCTATGGTAGATCTGTCTGTACTACATGTTTCCGGAGACGACGCTTTGGATCAGAAACCCACAGCCATAAATAAGTCTGTTGTGGAAATCCGTGAGAAGGATTGGAAATCTGGAATACCAGACGTCTCGCAAGGACTCTCACCTCTCCTGCAGAGAGCGATACATCACTACAGTTCCTGGAATCGGCTCTGTAAAGCCGTTACATATTTAAAAAGATGTTTTCATCATCACTACTCCGGGACGAAGACCAAAAGTGATACCGCTCCGCTGACATCGGTGCAGGTCCATGTTGTTAAAGATCTTCCCAAATATAAGATATCCGACAGGTTTCTGAAGGAGAAGATCAGTTATCAGGTGCATGAAGAAACCAACAAGCAGATGCTGAGACTCCTGCAATGCTATGAGGATTCCGATAAGTATTTCCTGTTGTTGAGAAATCCACAGATGCGCTTAAGGGATCGTTTCTCTAGCACAATGATAGATGGGTTGATACGTGTTGGAGGAAGATTAACGAATGCTCCATTATCCTTTGACACTAAATTTCCCATACTCATTAGAAATCTTGAGATACAAGTCAAGATGATTGTAGATGTTCACAGCAAACTTTATCATGCTGGTAGAGAATGAGTTCTTAGCGAAATTCGAACTCGCTATTATTTCTATAAACCCCGTAGAGCTCTGAACCAAGTTCTTAGGAACTGCATACCCTGTAGGAAAGCATTCAGTAGGCCTTTAACACAGCGAGAGGCAGAATTACCTAGGGAATGAGTAAGCTTCTATGAACCACCCTTTACTAATACCGGTGTAGATTTATTTGGCCCTATTGAAGTATATCGTGCTAGGACTATAGTCAAGAGATGGTGTGTCATCTTTGTTTGTATGACTTGTAGAGCTATCCATCTCGATATGGTGAACGATTTATCTACCAACAGCTTCCTATTAAGCTTACGACGACAGATCGCTCGCTTTGGAACTAGTAACACGATGAGATCTGATAAGGGAACAAACTTCATTGGTGCCAACAATGAAATCAAAGCTTATGTCAAAGATTGGAACCAAAGACAGGTGGACGATCAGCTACGGGTAACAGCGTCTAGCTGGACCTTCAACGCCGCCAACGCCCCTTGGTGGGGAGGAAGTTGGGAGAGATTAATAAGGAGTGTGAAGACCGCATTTCACTTTATAGTGCCGTGCCGCGCGTATCTCACCGACGAACTTTTGCGGACGTTAATGGAGGAAATCGCCGCCTATCTCAACGAGAGACCGCTTATGCCAGTCTCATCGAGTCCCGATTCCCTGGAAGCACTAACACCCGCGCACTTCCTACTGAAGAAACCTGTAGTCATGCTCCCACAATCGGAAATCACAGACGGAGACGAATACTGCCGGCAAACTTGGCAACTCATGCAGTTGTTATCCCGTCGTTTCGCTGACCATTTCGAAAAACACTATCTGCCCACGCTACAACTTCGAACGAAGTGGTTTGCGCAGCAAGAAAACGTCAGCGCTGGAGACATGGTCCTTATTGTGGATTCAGATCTTCCACGTAAGCGGTGGCAGACAGATTGTATCATCGAGACTCACATCTCGGATGACGGTTTGGTGCGATCGGTAGAACTCGTCGTCATGCGACGTAACTTCAAGAAACCGGGAATTGTCTTCGAGACACAGCAGCTCAATCGCCCAGTTGGTCGTTTATGTTTACTGGAAAGAGACAGAGAACTCTCCGGAAACTATGGAAGACAAGATACTCTTCCCACGACCACCTCCCTAATCCAACAAACATCTAGGGACTCCCCAGCTTAGCAGCGTATGGAGTGGGTGTGTGACCATATTATTTTATATTCTTATCATTTTATATTTATGTATGTATTATTATGTAATTTTATTATAATCGTTTTCTTTAATTTTATTTAGCAGAATGTTATTTTAGCGATTATTTAGTAGATTAGTGCAATATATATTCGCATTTATTATTTAATTACTTATATATTATATATTTAGTGCGACGGCGAGAAATAATTATTTTTCTCTTTCCTTACTGTCCGTATTACATTACAAATACGTAACTACAGTAAGATGAAATATCCGTACTTATTAAAGTACAATAAAGCTCCTACTATATTCAAGTATTATTGGTAAAGTAGAGTATTAGGAATGCAAAATTCAGATCCTCGTGTCTCGGCTAAACCAAGCTCTGGGTAGACCTTGGAAACGACTTGCCTCTTCTCACTGACATTGCTTCGTGCGATATTGCTCTCATACCGTATATTAAATAATACATATAGTAGCGTGATGTCCCTTTAACAGTAGCGTATAACGCAAAATAAATCTGTTAAATCCTTTGACCATCTGCAATTCTAGTCGATTAAGATATCGCGGCACCCACCGATATACTTAAAAGACAAAATTCTAGAATCAGTGGTTAACGTCCCCAGACAAGTTCTGGAATAAACTGGTGCCCATCCTAAATATTAATTATTAATATTTACAAAATCTGTCAAATTTTAGATCCTTTAAATTCTAGTCTATTAAGATATCGTAGCACTTACCGATATTCTTAAAAAGACCAATTTCCTAGAATCAAGGATCCTAGTCCCCAGACATGTTCTGGAATAAAATTGTGTCTATTTAATATTAAATAATAAAATTTACGGGAATGAATTTAAATTCATGTTTTAATGAATTTAATAAATTGTCATTTTTATACAATTTATAATATTACCAAAATTCCTTTAATTAATAGATCATGGGAGCGGAGATTCACTCTATTAAGTGTATTAGTGTGCGAGAATCTCCAATATATAGTCAATAGCCGATAAAATTCATAAAATCATGTATAGAGAGGATATTGACCATTAAAGAATTACTATTAAATAGCATCCCAGATCTGTATGCATGAGAATTACCCTAATTCTACCGCTAGCTTTCCATAATGTCACCATGGCAACAACCACGCTAGAATTAGAAGTGAGTTAAAAGAACAATAGAAAGCTTGCCCCATGGAATAGCATAGGGAATAAATAGCGCACTGCTAGTATCCAAGGATACATAATAAATAAAGTGACATTCTGGAAGGCACTGACTAACGGACAAATGGCCCGAATGTGTACAGTTTGTGACAGTTGTGTTGAATTTGTGCGTTTATAGGTGAATGTTACTGCTAAAGTGTGTTTACAGTAGCGAGTCGCAATTGTGAAAGTAGCCCTAACTCTCCAGAAAGAACCTGAAGTACATCCAAGCCTTTGGGACGGACAGTGGAGTGACTTGTGCCGGTTATCGTTGTCGTTGTGTAGCTACATCGTTGGCGAAAGCACAGCGACGACGGTACATCGGCGCTGAGGATCTTGCACTGTCCGGGGGCAAAAGAGGGGTAGGCAGCGACGCCCGCTAGCCTAATATATAAACTCATTATAATATTGATAAACTCATATAGCAGATATGACTGAGTTGATAGAAGATGATCTTGGTATCAGGGAGCGATATACTCTACCTTTACAAGCGTTTGTCGATAGCTTGATACGCGGCGACGCTGGTCCAACTACTACGGAGGATGATGGTCGTTATATCGAACCGCCAATGTCCCCGGAGCAACTTACGCGTGAATTGGATTATAGAAAGTTCACCGCTCGCTATACGCATCGTAATGGTACGTATATGGACTTCTTAACTACTGGCCATCCTATCGATTTACACGATACGGACGATGTAGACACCGAAAGGGAAATGGTTTTATTTAAATATCATACCCAGCGGAGTCGGAACGATAAACCGAGAATAGAACACGAGAACTCTATTCGAAACAGACTCGAAAGGGAAGACGTTGAAGAGCCGGATAAACGCAGCGACTTCAACGATTATCTGGAATTCCTGAGAGAGACATATCTCAATATTGCCAGCCAACAAAATCTCGAAACTCGATATCCTCAAGGTATACATCATGATCCTATGATAGAACTCAAACGACTCTATTTCACTATGATGTATCTTACCGCCGATCGACCGCTACCTGTCGTCCCAGATAGCTTCGAACAGATGGAGGAATATTGTAAAACTGGAGAACGATCACCCGCGTTTCCCCTGCAGGACGTGCGTCTTTGGTATTACTGCGACGAATGCCCTAGACCCAATCAGCAAACGGAAAGGCATAAACATCCGCGGAGACGTTGCGCTAAACACAGTTTTACACGATATACTTATGGGAGTTTCGAGCGAAACCTGTTCGACGTATCACCTACGGTCGCTCGGCTCAAACGATCCTTGAATAAACCAATGATCAGAGTTCCGGAATACTCGGTCAGACCTCCTCATTCCTCAGTTAGACCTCAGACTCTTGATCCTAATAGTATCACGGATCCTCCCGAACTGTACTCACTGTTCAAAGATCTAGTGTTACCCAAACAGTTGATCGGTGGCACTCCGGTAGTGGGCTCGCTAGATATTCGCCAACCCTACCTAGCCGGATTAGGACGCGGTCATCTAATATCGCCGTTTAACCCGTACAACCGTCCCGGCTTCACCCCGATACAACCCGTTACGGAAGTCGAAGAGAGCGTCGTACGAAACGCGTTAGACGCTATTCGGCAGAAAATCGGAAAGGGAACTTACGATTGTTTGGAGAAACGTAAATTGCAGCAACAAGTCCAAGCGGTGAAGGAATTAGCTTTACCCCAGTTCGATAGAGAAATACAAAATCTCGAGGAGGACATCGAACGTGGACGAACCTACTCTTTACAAGAGTTCCTAGATGAGCGTTTACAACAACAAGCGGAGGAAAATCAGCTCGAGGAGAGACATATAGAACTAGATGAGAGAGAAGAAGCAGCTTTAGCCCAGCCAGAAGCTCAAATCCTAATAACAGATCTCTATTCTAAAACCATTATCCATCCTTCGATGGTTCCTCATTTCGGAGACAAACTCTTCGCCACGGCACAGCCTCAACCGGTTGATATCAACCTAAGATCTCGAGATCTTATCGCTGACGCTCCCATGTTGCAACGTCCGCCCATCGAAGCCGCTCGTGTCGATGGTATACTCGTTGAACCTCCGGACAATAGAGCGGATCTTGTCCGTCGCATGGTACACGATGTTAACATACGCGCTAGACCTTTACCGGACTCGTTTTATGGGATCAAAGATCACCCTTATTATGTCAATCTAACACAATATTACATGGTAAAACCGGAAGATCCTACACATAGTCTGAGGTTTCTACCACTCATAAATCCTCTCGATCTTGTCGAACTCGAACAACTGCAGAAACATCTGGATCAGTTAGTTAAAATAAACTCATTTCGAAAACCATATAATGTTTCCAGAATAGAGAAAGAAACAATACCTCCGTATAATCTTGATGGATTCATCAAAACTCGATTAGTACACTGGAATCTTGACGTGTTATTCGAGGAGGAAAGAATACAACGATATGGAGATGTGGAAACATATACTACACAATATTTAAAGTATAGAGATCTACCTAATGCTAGCGAATGCGCTACCTTGTGGCATCCAGTGGGAATGACCCTCGAAAACGCCACTAAAGAGTGGAACGAGACTCTTAACGTTATCGAGATGTATGGAGTTGTCACTTACGATAACGAAGGTAGCGTTCCGGTTGGAGAACTGGGAACTACGCGGATGATACACATATGAGGACTCGCTGGTTCTACCCACGTATTTACGCGAGCGTGTTCCGATGTGATTGATTATTCTTTTGAGACTCTTACTGAGACACAAAAGAAACTCCGACATGGACAATTCGAACTCGCGCAGCGTTACGTCACCGACACCGAGCGCAAACCGGCCATGGGTATCGATGGATCGATGTTACCCCAGCCCGTGCTCGAGATGTTGTTTAACGAAAGAATCCTTAAAATCGGCTCAGCTGTTTATGGAGATCTACAAAATGACTTTCGGAATATGGAGAACATTCCATACCCTTTCGTTGATACTCAGCTGATTGCTCCCTGGGCAGAAGGCCGAGGTGTCTTCCGCACTATGTATGCCAATACACCCAGCGGCATTACTAAAGTACAACGAACCTCCATCGGACATCTTGCCTTTCAAGAATACGGATGGAATTTCAAGGTTGGAAATCCTATCAATCACCAACAAGTATATGGAGATCATTATTCTCGTTTATACTTTGATGGACCATTGACCGCACCTGGCGCCGTGTATAGCTTTATGAGTGTTCCACTTCGTCCCTCCTTAGCTATATATACGATCTTTGAAAACGCAGCACTTGCCGGTTGGCTAGCCGATGTGTGCAGTCGTACCATACGCGCCCATCCCTTAATACTTGGAACCAAACTCGCCAAGCTAGATGAACACAATAAATTCATCCACTTCGAATGTTTCAGGCGCTTTCTGACTCCGTTCCGTAACGTTGATAGTCAGTTCAAGGACCGCGCTCTGACCAAACTCAGCCTAAGAGACTCAGCTGCGGAGAAGCTAAACAGCGCGGGATTTGCCCTTTTCCAGGACGTTTGTATACAGAACTTACATTCATCTGTTATACAAAGACCCCGAATACCCACGGGTTATTCTGTCGTGGAAGTTCAGACAGTGGGTCCGCTTGCGGAGACAGCCGCACCTACCTCAGCTATGCAATTGGAAGACGAACCAATATGCTTAGAATCTGAGGCGATTCAGCCTACAGCGCCCCGGAGCAGCGATAACGACTACGTCTTAGAGTGGTATCAAGGTCCACAATGTCTCACCGCATACGATTATCGACACGCCAACTATGTTTCTCGAAAACGTTGTCGATTATGCGTATCGAGAGACCATTTCACCCCTATGGACTCAGACGTACCCTGCTCCTATTTCCACGAACAACCGATGATGGAGATCTATTGTGCGTATTGCAGATTTAATAACTCACACATTTTTGCAGTCTGCCTCCAATTTATGACTCAATGCCACCACTGTCAACTTAAAGGACATGCCAGTTATAATTGCCCCTTTAACCGCGATTTAGAAAGCGTAGATGAGATGATTACCCTGCGCTACATCCGAGCTTGGGAAGCGAACGCGGATTTACATTGTGAGTCCCGCCATCGCTATTACCCTGGACGCTCTTACGAGGGAGTTTACGCGTTCCATCTTTATTTATTCACGTCTGTTGAACAAAAAACACGCACACCGAGTTACGAACTAATGAAGCGTGTTGGTGAGTGTATTTCCACCAAATTTGTTCGAAAATATCTCAGGAACGTCAATCCTAACGATATTACTTCATACCATTTGATCAATTTCATCCGTCAAGACCCTGAGTATGGCGATTTATTTATCAACTCGCACCCTGAGTTACAAGAAGTATCTCGACGGCCCTACGAATATCGAGCCCGAGAACGCGAGCTGGAAAGAACCATTAAACCGAGGAAGTTTCTCACCACTCACGGTCCACCTACCGCTATTGTCCAGACGACCCGTCAAGGACCCATAGGAGCTGCTGTCCTAAGACGTGCCCTAAAGGCCGTTAGACCTCGCTCCACTGAAGTTGATATCGATCAACCAGGTACCTCGACCGGCGGATACACCGTTCGTAATCCTAAACCTTCTGATGCAATTGTTTGCACCCTTCACCCAGGAGTTACAGCCCTCCTAGTAAAGTGGCTCGCCCCAAAGAGAAAAGGACTCTTGCTAGCCTCAAAAAACTGCGTAAACGCCGTCTGCGTAAGAAAGACTAACTGTTTAGAGTATTTTTATATTTTAGAAACTGTGATTTTTTATATTTTATAGACTAAAATCCCATTTTCTGGGAGCGGTGTAAAAGCTTTTGCGGAATTAGCCGGTTATTTTCCCCGTAAAGTACTCTGTAGTTGGTTTAACAGGCATAAAAAGCCGTATCCTTACTGTACTGGTGTTTTGGGGGACATGGGAAGCCATTTCTTCTGTATGTGTACTTTTGCGGACATAATTAGCAATTCTATGACGCAATGCGCTAGATCCTCTTGAAACAGTGTAGTTACTATGACGACAGCTAACAGCTGAGCTGTACACGTGTAGCTTTTTCCTTGTTCTCTGGTGTTTCTTTGTTCGGTCAACCAATCAGAGCGATTCTCCTGCTTTTTGTACAGAAACCTCCGGGAAATCGCGCAATGCATTATGGGTCAATGTTTATATTTTGTCCTGAGCCCAGAAGACCGGCTTCGGAATCTCTGTGTTTTCAGTCTTTAGCCCAACATTAGTAGGCTTAATTATAGAACGTATATCTGTTATCTTACTCACTCACCTAATCATATTGTCAACTACAAACACCGCATTTTTACTGCTATTTACTGTCGGTTATTCATTATATCATTTGATGGAATATTATTATATTGGATAATATCGATAAATTAATCCTAAAACCCTCAATCTTCTTGATATACTGAAGGTAAGAGAGACCGGTTACATATAACGATTGCGACTTACATTAAAGTGGTTCTGAAGTGAATCTAATGCTATTTCATAGGCACTACATGTATTGGTTGTTGTTCTCTTTATATGTGACTAAAATTAGTGAAGGTCGGCAGATCAGTGTGCAGCATTGTGCAGTATTGTGTATGATTGTGACTGATAAGAAAGCATCTCCTAAAGAATGCGCCATATACGTGAATCTATAGCCATCCCGTTGTGTCTAGTTTAAGTCATAACTCTGTTTACATATTTAGAGCGCCACGTCCTAAAGGAACTGTTAATATTTCCCGAAAGTGAATAATATTTGTCAGAGATTATATATTACGATCAGTCGAATAATACAGTAGGCCTACCCCGCAATACGGTTAGGCTTCCGAATCCAGTCTCCCGGGTATATCCAACGGGTGAATGATCGCGCATAGACTGGCTTCGGCTAATGTAGTGTATCAAATACTCGTCATAGGCTAAAGACGATTTATTATCTAGAAGACATCCCAATTTGGCAGGTTAAACTGCTAAAGGTCTAAAAGCGCGAACAGTGTTGAAGTTGAAGTTGCATTAAAGACCAGCCCGCCAGACCAGATAGAATTCATGATGGAGACATACTCCATCTACACCTGTGGGGCGAGCCACGAAGTGAGTGGGCCTTAGCGTAGGGGTACCATTAATCAACCTGTCATTCTGTCGCGTTTTTTTTCAGTATTTTATTTTAAACGTTAATAACTCGGCCAATCCTTGATGAAATCTATCCAAACTTGGTACACATGTTGTTTGGCAAAAGTTTGAAAATTTTCCAAGTAGAATTTGCGTGGGGCCTTCGTGCAGCATCAGTGTAACTGTTGTTGCAGTTATAATAAATTTATTTATCCAAATTTAAAATGCGTTAAATTATTATTACTGTAGGATAAATCAGCTGGGTTTCTGACAAATTTTGCAATACATTGGGGCTGTCTGCTAATCTGCATGTACCATGTGTACCGGTACTGTCAGCCTGTACTCAATCCCTGAATCGAGAATCCTGCAATCAGTCAATACTGCAATACTGGTCAGCCGGTACCATACACTGCAGACATGCCATATCATGTAATCTAATTAAACATGGCCCCGGCAACCCTTGCGGTGATTATAGTTTAGGCCTAATTAGCCCAGTACCGGCACCGGTAATAATAATATAATAGTTTAGATAGTTACCGCTAATCATTCAGTCATTGCTGCATTGGCACGGTACACCGTATTGATGTACTGCCGTTGTAGTGCGCACCGTAGGTACCACCCTACTACCGGTACCGGCTGGCCGGTGGCAACTAGCACTTCAGCACTTGTACAGCAACAGCACTACCGGCGATACACAGGTTTGAATTTATGTAGAGTTTGCTCAACAGTACAGATATAAAATAGTTATCTAAATTATATATATTACTATTGACAAGTATTGAAATATATACCGTTATTCGTGTTATCAGTATTTGCAACATCTGACATTGAAGAGGTGAGAGAAGATGAATACCGGCACTCAACAAAACCAACGCTTATCACATGTCGGTATGGTTACCTCGAAACTGGCGCGACTGTCCACTCGAATACAACTTCAAAACACAAACGCCAACAATAAACTGAAAGCGAATCGAACGTCTTCAGAAGAATCTGTCATTGGGACGAAGAAAAGGAAGCCGAAACCACGGGAATGGACCACAGCTAAGATTGAATGCTCCCCTTGTCAGAGTTCCTGGACCGAAATTGAAACACCAATTGCCGATGGGCTTGATCTCTCAAACCAAAACTTCCTCTGCGGGGTTTGCGCGGCAGTAAAGATTGAAAGTCTGGAAGCTGGCATCCCTAGGTATTATTATTATAAAGAGCGTCAGCCTGCGTTTAATAAATATATTTTAATACAAAACAGGTCGAACGCAAAGAGGCTTATAATGAAGACGAGTACTGCATGGATTATATTCCTATAAACCACCTGGCTTTGCATATTGAACGTGCGTTTGGAAATAAGTTCGTGCTACCCTTCCGTGGGTGGTAGATGTCGCGGTTATGTAATGGTGGGAGGGGGGGGGGGGGGGGGCAGATTAAAAGGGGTGAACACGTACTGTCCCCCTTTCTTTGATTAATTGGTGGTGTGGGTTAATCTCTCATAACCTGATTTTGTGATACAGTCGCACAATTTTAATTTGTATCTCATAACTGGGCCTCGTGCTGCGCGAAGGCCCCACGAACGTGTTTTATACCCTGCCTCATTACCCTTCCTACCCAATAATGGCCTGCCTTTCTTTAGCAGTAGTCAGTCTGTAAATATTGAGTTGTTTCTTGAAAAAGGGAGCCTAATTGGCCACAGTAGGGGGGCGCTCTCTTCCCCTCTAATGCAGTGTGCTGTGTATTGGGATGGGGTGTGTGTGTTGGGAATGCATTTGTTTCACCTGAGCTGACCATCCACCAGAGTTCAATATACGTAAGTAGGTAGGTAGTCAATATAGGTAGGTAGGTAGATACTCTAATGTAATATACATGATGTAATTTTATCTGATAACGCTGGTCAACATGTTGTCTGATTGGTCAGTTTGTCTAAAAGTCATTGGATATATGTAATAACTGTTAATTCCCAATGTCCTGTCAGTCTTCATATTACACTCATTGTTATACACCAGCTACCTGATTACAGTACAGTAGTACACCATTTCCTGGAATATAGTGTGGTTATTCAGCTACATGAATGTTCCAGAATATGGTATATTTATTAAATAGAATCTCCACCGGATTCATCAACTTTACTTCAGTATATCTAAGTGACGGTGCTTTTAATTTAATTTATTATTTATTCACTTTATCGTGTTTTATTGTGTCACTCCCAGTCCCATGTCTTAATTCACTTTAACAATTAAATAGAATAAAATAGCCTCGTAGAGGTGCAACACTATGCAACATTATTGAAAGCCCAAATTATTGAACATTATTGAATATCTCAGCCATTTTTCAACGAAATTCTACATATTTGGAATCCTTTTCTCCAGCTTTCCTTCACTAGGGAGAGTGAGGGAGACAGGTTAGGGTTAGTCAAAATTCCAGGTGATCTAGCATTTATGAATGGGCCCTTATTTTGGGATTTCCCGGGCCCCTTACTGGGTCCCACCACGCCAAAGTCTTTGGCCAGGACCAGCCAGTGCTTTGGCGGCTTCACGGAATGAATAAGCATGGTGGACAGCCCATGACTTTCTTGAGACGCCTCCTAAAGGACACTGGCCTTGAAGATGCGGAGTACCTAGAAAAGATGCGCATGATCTAGCAAATGTCTTGGGTGATGGGACTTGTCGACAAGCCGACTCAGCATTCTTAATATACTGTATATGTAATAGTAAATAGTAGTAGGCCCTGAAATTGCCACTTAAATTGATTATTTTGGAATGCAACCGTTATATTTCAGGATAGCAGCTACTCCTAAGTTACCAATACAGAATGTTGTGTTTCTCAAAGTTCATAAAGCTGGAAGTGAAACAATGCAATCAATATTGATGCGGTACGCATTGAAGCATAACTTAACATTGGCTCTACCCGCTTCCGGAAACAGCAGGTAATATATCAATCTTTTGTTTGTAACGGGACTGTGTAGGCCTAACTCTGGTACATTCGGTACTACACGGGTACTGCAGTGTAGGCATAGAAGGTACAGACTTCTGACATTATGCCTATAGGCCTACTTGTTGATTTCTTCCCTTGCAGATTTGGTTGGTTACTGGGTTGGCCTCGGCCCTTCAATCGCAATGACATTCTGGAATCTGTGAGATTTAAATCTAACATTCTGAGCCATCACATGGTATGGAATGAGACTGAAGTAGATGCTGTGATGCCGACAAATAGTTACAGAATTGCCATTTTAAGGGACACCCATACTCACTTCGAGAGTTCTATGTCCTATTTGCACTCAAAAGGGAAATATATATGGCCTACATCTAGCAACACATCGGTTAATGATTTTATAAACAACTCAGATGATATAATGAAAATTAATTTCTCAGGAAAAGCGTTTATGCAAAATTTAGCTTGTTATGAATTTGGATTTCGAAATGTTCAATCTTTAAAGCAAATTAATCATATAATCAACTATGTCGACTCGAAGTTTGATTTTATTATGATAACTGAATATTTCGACATTAGTTTGGCGTTGTTGAGACGGGAACTGAATTGGGAGTTTAGCGATGTGATATACAATCATTTGAACGTGAGACGTGAGGTTGCACGCGAAATAATAGATGATGACCTAAAACTGAAAATCAGGAAGGTTAGTATAGGTGAGCAACCAAAACATGAAGTTCTTATGGCTACTTTAGATGACTAAATGGCTTCATCATTAACATACCTTTAATCGAAAATAATACATTGTGGTTCCAAAATTTACTACTATGTTGCCTAGCTTTAGATTGCATTAACAATTAATTGCTAGCTAATTACATAGTATAAGCTCATAGTGAATTCAGCTAAATATATTGTCAAGGTTAGTGTAATTACTTGGAACTACATTTCTGTAGTTTATGTTATTACGAGCTGCAGTAGAGCTTGTCCTGCTTTATGAAAGCCCATGTTGCCCTCCCTGTAGGGTGTAGGTCATGTTATGATAACCACAGAAATAAAGCATAGCATTGCAGCTATCGGGCTCTTAATATAGCACTTCATGCTAAATACAAGAGGATGAAACGTAATGTTCATCAGTTCATGGCATTAAATTCAACATTCAACGATCATTTATCATCATACTTACCATAGAAAAACATTTTATTGCCATAAAGCAATGCTTCCATGCACTCTGCAGGAATGATATATGATTTGGTTTAATTTGATTGCCTGGCACTGCCGTCTTGGAAGAGTACAGATCTGCCGGCTGACTGGCAATGAATCCCAGTGGTGTTGCCATTTTGTGATGGCCACTTGGCCTCTCACCCACAATATATTGTTTTATTGTTGAATTTCTGGTTTACTTAACGCTCGTCTATGGACGAGCCGTAAATAATCCACCTATTTATTTATCGCTCACGCTGTCTTAGTTACTATTAATAACAGAGTGTAATATTAACTATTTCAGTATTTCTTGTTGCAGTTACCCAAGGCGTTCTAGAACTACAGATGTAGTTCTAGAACGCCTTGCATACAATACAATTATAACATTATAAAAATTGCTAGCTACCCATGTATATAATTTAATATTCCGATATGAATGTAATGGCGATTTATTATTTACATCACTTATACGAATTACTATTATTACTGTTAGGATACAAATTCTCCAGAATTAAAGAGATAATTAGAACTAGCTAACGAACATGTTATTAGTGTGGCCTAGGGCTCCATTTTTTCACTATCATCACGACAAGATCTACGGTTATACACCATGACCCGTAATATAGTGTCATTTTCTGATGACACGGGTCCTCCCTCAAATTTTTCTACAAATCTTTTTCATATTGCTTGAAATTTGAAACACAACTAGTTCAACTCACCGTGGTTGTTACCATGAAGCCGGAATTTTCGATTTCGTCTTTAAATTTTTTTATAAGCCTTTTTAAAAAGTGTCTTTTGCGAAATCGCACCATCCGTATCATTGCCATTCTTCATATTACTTGTATTTTTTTCATATCAATAGAAAGCTTGTGTTGAAAGGATTCCAAATATGTAACAATATCTGAATTTCCGTGAGAAACAGCTGAGATATAGGTGTTCAAAGATTGCAAGAAGTGTTGTCCGCTGAATGCCATTTATTCTATTTAATAAATACATGATGTTCTGGAACAATTTGTTTAAGTATGAATAGCTACGCAGTAGATATATTGGATAGGAATACCAGTGTTGCCTACCAACTCATAAAATAAATAATCCTTTCTAGAATTTTGTGTATTTATTAAATAGAATAAATGGCCTGCCGGGAACGATAATTCTAGCAATCTTTGAACGCCTATTTCTCAGCTGTTTCTCAACGAAATTCAGATATTGTTACATAATTCGAATCCTTGCAACGCAATCTTTTTAATGATATGAAAAAATTACGACTAATGTTAAGAATGTCCACGATACGGGGTGCGATTTCGCAAAAGACACTATTTTAAAACGCTTATAAAAAGAATTTAAAGGCAACATCGAAAATTCCGGCTTCATGGGGTCATCGACGGTGAGTGGAACTAGTGGTGTTTCAAATTTCAAGCAATATGATAAAGATTTGTAGAAAAATCTTGGGGGGGGGGGGGGGGGGGGGTCCGTGTCATCAGAAAATGACGGCATTACTATGTTATTATTATTGTTATTATCATACACCGGCAAGCCGGGTACAGACTACGTATGTGATAACAGAACAAAAAGAAAAATAAATCAACTAAACAGCGTAGTACACAATACAGAAGAATAATTATAGCACAAATCGTAATAAGGACCTATAAGAACAAAAGAAATATACAACAGATAGTTAAGGATAAACAGTTAAGTAGTAACACGAATGTCTAAGGCGAACAAATATTTACCAAAATATCATTAAGTTCAACCGAACTAAAACCGGGAATATTTAGAAATCCATTGTTATAATCAACTAATTCTCAACACAAAGGCACTATATATGATGATCTACTGTCTGGGAACCAAGTGACATTAATGCATAGCCGTTTTGAAATATTATTGAAACCAACTTGACATTTATTAATAATATGATATAAATTCGCACCAGATACTGTCCTACAATCAAATAAACATAACGTTGCAAGAAATTTAATTGAGGGTTTATTACTATGCAATAACGACTGTGCAAAAGATAAAAACCTACTGCAAAGCATACTATAGGGATGAGCGAAAGGTACTAATCCCTCTACAATAAAACGATGCGTATTTAGTGGTAACCCCCAAACAAGACGAATGTTAATATGCCACGATGTCACCAATCTTGACCCACAATTGACTACCATAAAAACTCGTGCAATAAATACGTTACAAATTGGATAACGTATATGGGTGAGTAAAATAAAATTCCCTACGTAAACTAACTAATTTACCAATAAATTTACCGCGTTTTGACATTACATCAATGGTAAATCTACCACTAAAATGAAATATATTACCCAAATGGGTGGCTTGCTTAACCCAAGGAAGGGAGGAGCCATTTAATACAATAATGGGTACCCACTTTAAGACCATTTATTTGACCATGTTAATGGCTATTATCATGAGGTTTTTTGTTTTAGAACATAAATGTCATCTTCGATGTGACGTTAGCTAGTGTTTTTATTATGGTAGCTACTGTTTTTTTTTTAGGTAGCCACTGTTTTTTTAGGTAGCTACTGTTTTTAAAATTACAAAACCAAACTTTTGGTACCTAATTTTGGATCAATTTTTGACCATGTTAATGGATATTATCATGATGTTTTGTGTTCTAGAACGTAAATTTCACCTTCTGAGTGAGGTTAGCTATTATTTTTTTTTATGGTGCTAGTGTTTTTAATGGTAGCTAGTGGTCTTTAAAATTACAAAAGAAAATTTGTAATTCCCCTTTTATTTAGGCAATTTCCGTATCATCAATATATTCTAGAAATGACTAATAAAAAGATAAATAAATCTAGAATTTTTTTTGGATGCTCTCAAAAAGGTCAAGAAAATATTATTATTAAACACGATAAGCACAGGTAGTGTTCTGACTGAGGGCACTACTATGTTATGGGTACCCACTTTTTGACCATTTATTTGACAATGTTAATGGCTATTATCTTGAGGATTTTTGTTTTAGGGGGATTTTTGTTTTACGGGACATGGTGTATATACATATATGTTTTTGTATTTCTTTGTATTTACAATGTTCTCGAACAAGTCTCCTTGATATTATACATTAAAATTAACAACAAAATATGATGCCATAAGTTTTCCAAGAATGGGGCCCCAGGCCACACTAATACCACGAACATTACTTCATGTATTATTGATATTTTATTATTTATTTTTTATTTGATATTATTGATGAAAGCAGAGAAGAAAATGCGTTTTAAGAGGTGTATTTTCAATGCACAACAATGGGAATTACACAAACAATAAAGAAATTATTTATTCGAACCACGAGCTGCATCAGCCCCATTAAGGCCTGTTTAGTGTTTACACGTGGCAACTTTTAGCGCAACTTAAATTAATCGCTGTTGTGGCAACTTTACCAGCAACTTTACCTGCAACTTGGCCGGCAACTTTTATAGCAACTTGGCTAGTTTGACTGTAAAATAGTGGGTCATTTTATTTTCTAGCTAGTTTGATAATTAAATCTGATTATCCCGCTTTATTCGCCAACGCAAATTCCTTCAAGCTGCCGTAAAAGTTGAGCAACTTTTACGGCAACTTTTTTACGTGTTTACACGGAGCAACTTGATCGGCAACCTGGGTTGCTCTACAAGTTGCCGAGAAAGTTGCTCTAAAAGTTGCCACGTGTAAACAGGCCATTAGATTCCTTCCTCTACACACCATCACCATCTCGCAACATGATCGCTTCGCAGTGGTATTGGGTCGAAGGTCCGAATGAGACGAAGTGGTTCGTCCTGGAACCTCTCGCAGCAGTTTCAGTGTAGTAAAGATAATTGTAGGCCCCGTGAAATTGAAACAACTACCAAAACGTAACGTAACGCAACTTTGAAGTAATGGTATTTTACCCTACAGCAATAATAAAATGCCGAAAAGTATGATTTCTTATATCAGCTGATCGAGGTATTCTAGAATGCAGTGGGCAGGCCTGGTATTAAGATGGCCTTGATATAAGGTATTTTTTTATACTAGCTAGTATGTTCGTCAACATGTTAGCTATTATTGTTATAATTTTATTACATATCTTAAAATAGTTCAAAATTAATATATTAGCTAGTTTTTGTTACTTTAAATTGTTGTTCTAGATATATAAAAATGTTCCAGAATTGTTTCTGTAACCTTTTTAAGAGTTCTTGAACATAGTTCTCGAAATTTAGTATATAATAGCGAAAATGTATGTGAATCGTAAACAAATCATACAAATATAAGAAATGGCCAATATTATCTATTATACCTCTTGTTAATTACTCCAGAAATTGAACAATAAAACAAAATATTATATTGTGTATAATGTACCTTTATCTCACTTCGGTCCCTCGTTTCAATATTTCACTCACTCGCTTCGCTCGTTCGTGTAGATATTAACACTCGGGACCGGCGTCAGATAAAGTGCTACATTATACACAATATAATAAATAGTTATTATTTTATCTCCAATTTGTTACAGTTTAATAATGCTGATTGGCTGTTATATAACCACTTTAACCAATCATTGTGGAGGCGGGTTGAAGAAGTGGGACATTTAAAGATACAAGAGGATGTTGATATAATACGGAGTATGAATAAATTGGTTAAGGTTTGTGTTGTTCTCATGATACATAAATGTATTAATTGGCGTACGGACAATTCCGACCCGGACAAATCCGTCCCGGACAATTCCGACCCGGACAATTCCGAACCGGACAAATCCGACCCGGACAATTCCGACCCGGACAATTCTGACCCGGACAATTCCGACCCGGACAAATCCGACCCGGACAATTCCGACGATGGATGGATGTTAATTTTACTAATTATACTGAAATTACTGTAGCTATATTAAACATACATACTGTTTGTTTAACAAACTGAGGACGGACGCAAATATAATCTCGGCGAATTAATATCCCGCCTCAATGTTAAATTATCAAGTAAGGGGAAAGGAGCAGGTTACTGTAGCGCGCTATTCTAACCAAAACAATAAACTAAACACAATAGAACAGGTTACAGTTTTATTTTTGGGAGTAATCAGCTGTTATTTGCGTCGAATTTCCCCTGGACTGGAGAGGGATGAATTGTTATTGCTTCGAAAGTCCCCCAACCCCTATCTGATTAAACAATATGGTATGTTAATTTATGAAATCATCAAATATTTTATTTAGTTGTGTGGAATTAATTTCGCACTACCACATCTTCAGGGCGACATATTTTCCAGCTTTATAACACAGTGTGACATTATTTCTCAGTATGTCCCTACTAGTTCAACAAGTTCATCTTATCTGCGCAACAAACCTTTCTAAAACGATTCAACATATCGATTATAATAAGCATATGATAATACGCAGTGTCATGTACGGTTTCCTAGAAAAGACAAACACAAATATTATAATCGTTAATTTACATTTTCTCATTCTTTCAATACATCGATATCAATGTCGTACACTCAACTACAGCTTTGGATACCCTTCGAAATGGGTTCTACGTAAAATTTTACATATATAGTGAAAAAATGGTGCTTTCCTCACCTTTGTCGTGATATGGCTAATTTTCCACCCTATGCCATGTGACTACACTACATACATTTTCTATGTATTTCCAGAATATCCAGTATGTCACCGCGTCATTAATAGGCTGTTCTAGAAAGTTTAAGTGCATAACTACAAATAATTCCCCACAAATAAATAAAATTAGATTCGCCATTGTTCATAATTAGCACATTAAAGCTTTTACGGCCCTCGTTCTATTATCAAAATCACTCGTGCCGTAACGCTATAAAGTAGTCTTTTATGAACAATGACGTATATATAGTTATATCTGTGCCTTTTTGAATTTATATTATCTTTTTAGGAGATTTGTGGTACCGGTACAAGAACACAGTGGAGAAGAAAGAACAGGGAGTGTAATTTGTATAATTTAAGGCCACAAACAGTAACTGAAGAGTTGACAAATTATAGTGTGAATAAATCTACAACGGGTAATTTGTATTTGAAATATTTGTAAAAAAAATTTTTAGTATAGGGTCAGGTTGGACTAACAATATCGGTGCACAATTTGGTTAATTGTACGAAAATACTTATATACACCGCGCCCCGGAATATGGTGTCGTAATTCAATCACACGACATCCCAAATTTTTATACTGTACATATATCTTAATGAAATTGTATGAAATTTGAAACAGAGATAGTTTCACCTCCCGACCACTGACTGGGTGAGCCAGAATTTTTATTTTTGCTTTCAATCTTTAGCTACAAGCGTTTAAAAAAAGTGCCTCCCGCGATATTACACCAGTTACACCGCAGTTATTCTTCTACCTTATACTGTATGTAGCTGTTTGTTGGTACCAATGGAAAGCTGGTCATGCAACTACTACTAGGATCGACATGCTGCATTGCAGCTGCCTTTTTAAGAATGCTGTGCCGGCTTATCGACAAAATTGCACCGCCACAACTCCCTATCACCCATGACATTTGCTAGATCATCCGTC